>WBMW01006460.1:600812-684151 GCA_013396635.1 Penelope pileata | reverse complement strand
TTCTCTTTCTTTTTACACGGGTGCATCTGTGGCACTGCTTGCTACTTCATTGTTCTTTATTTATTTTTTTTTAAAAAAAAGCATCTTCATTTTCTTGCCGGTTGCCTCTGCGATCACATGGTAATTATTTCCAGCTTAATTTCTCACAGAGTTGTTTCTTGGAATGAGTGACTGAAAGCCTTGTAGTGCTTGTCTATATTCTAAATCTCTCTCCTGTACCCTATTTCTTGGCTTTTAACCTCGCTGTTTTCATCTAATGCTTCATCAATGCTCCTTAAGAATAAGTATGCTTTCTGAAACTTTATTACTAACTTATCTTGAGACCCAGCTCTGTGTACATCATGCAGTGTTATTTCACTGGTTGACTATTTAAGAAGTAACCAAAATTAAGCCAAGGCCGGCAGTCTAGAGGTTTCGGTGCAGCACCTAATACACAGAGGGTGTTGGATGAATTGTACCAAAGTAAGACCTTAAAGATTTGGACAGAGAGAAGCCTGGCAACAGTCAAATCCACAGGGAAGTGTAATGGGTGCATCAGTGCGTTACACTGCCCTTTGGAGTTCCACCAATGGAAGACAGAGCCCCTTCCAGTTCCCAGCTAGAGAGCTTGATGCCTGACATCCTCCTGGTCCACGGTGCAAGGCAGAAGGACGATGGTCATGGAGGGGAGATGTCTAAGGAGGACTTATTTCTCCTTGTAAAGGTCCTGGAAGTCTTAGTGGGGATATGACTTTGATTTGTGGGTGATGTTTAGAGCTGACCAGAGAGTAGTATCTCAAGTGACAGCATATTGACTGCTGTGCTTTAGAAGGAAAATCTGTGCTTGTTGGTGCTGTCGTAAGTAAAACATAGGGCTGATAAATTAACAGATTTTATCTGAACTTCATTAAGCTCAATTAGGGTAATGCTGTCTGTGGGGTTACATTTATGCTTGTATATGTTGAGTCTTTTAGCTCTGACTGGAATGTACTCTACTGAAATGACCACTCTACAAGCTGAGATCACCTGGATTAGTTTAAAATTCATTTTAAAAATGTACCTGTATAGCAGGTTAGGGAAACCAATTAATTTTTAAACATCGGTCTTGCAAAATACTTGATAGGATTTGCATATATTATTGCAAGCACCATGCAAATCAAAATTAAAAGACATCACATCTGTTTGTACCTTCATGTGAATTCTCTGACTTGGTGCCACATCTGAAAAATAGTAGGAAACACTGTCAAAATCAGTAGGCTTAAAACCTGAGCTCTATTTGAGGAGTGAATTCATATTGGAAGATATATTACAGAGACCTTAGATGTATTTTCTCCATCAGTTTTTGTTGCAGCAGGAGAAAACTATATTGGAAATGTTTCAGAGTCATCAGTAGAAGCGATGCTTCATAGGCAAGGTGAGCGTCACACCCTGCTGCCAGAGAACATAAGCTGGAGCCAGGACGGGCAGCTGATCCTGCACAGCCGGGCTGAAGCTCCCTGGTGGCAGCTTATTGTCTTAACGGCCCTCTGTGCGAGATGGTCCACCCACACAGGATCAGTTCTGTGGCTGTGGCTAAGCAAACAGAGTGCGCACACAATGCCTTTTGTTGCTGGGAGCCGGTCAAGTGTGCCACTAGGTAACACTGAGAACACCTCTGTAGCTGGAAAACAGAAATCCCATTTTGTGGTGCGCTCAGTCACTTAAAACCATCACCTTGACTGTGATCGTAGCTAGGGCCGTTACACCCCAGCGCTCTGGAAACAGGGTTTTGGAGAGCCCAGCAGATCTCTAGCAGGACTTCCTTCTGGCATGGGTCTGCTCTCAGCAAGCCATGTAACACAAAGCTCATTTATCTAAAGCAAACATTTTAATACCTTTTAGTTTTGTTCAAGCAACTTGGCATTCAACTTAAAGCTGTCTCGCACACTGGGGAGCTTTCCAGTTCCAACAGGTAGGCTCAAGATCTGACGCATTCCCATCTACACTGTTGAGCTCCATCAGTTGTCTTTAAAAGCTATGCTGCCTTCTGTATGGCAGATGTCAAACTCTGTACAAAGACCCAGGAGAACCCAAGCTGGCAGGAGGGCAAGGAGGCAGCACCCCCGGACAGTGACTGCTGTCAGTGCTCAGCGTGGGTTTTTTTGCTGGCACGGAGGTGCGGGAGGAGGACCGAGCTGACAGGGGTGGGGTCAGCCCTTGCTGGAGCATGGGCACATGCTGCACACAGCTGGTGAGGAGCTTGTGAAGGGCCAGTGAGAGGGGAGAGGGGAAAGGAGACATCAGCCAGTGGCATCCTGGACACATCCATGGCCGAGCACTAGGAGTGCCATGGGCTGGATCAGAGCACAGCTGGGCACACACGCAGCCTCACACACACTTAGACCAATTCGAGGCTGTGCTGTGCCGAGGGCGCGGGCTGGCGTGGCTCTGGAGCCCTGCTGGCTGCAGGCCCTGCCCCTGCCTGGATCACTTTCCCCATGGGATCGCTGGCACGGGGGGCCAAAGGCTCGCAGGAAAGGCAGGTCTGCTTCTGGGACAGCTGCGTGGGCTCGGGAAGACGTGCCTTAAAGCCAGCATCCTGTCTGCAACAGTGAGCAGCGCAAGGTAAATTAATGGAAAACATGAGCGACCCCAAGACAGGTAACTGCAGAGTGCCTCGGCCTGCAGGCATTGTCTGCCGCTCCCCCGTCGGTAACTGCGCTTGATTCATGCCCTGCATCGCCCCACAGCCTCTGCGTTTCCAAACACGTTTTCCAGCTGCGGCTGTGGGTCCCACTGCCCTCATCCCCGCGCTGATCTGATCTGATCTCATCTGATCCCCGCCGGCCCCACGGCCCCGCTCCCCGCGGCGGTGCGTTCCCGCCCGTGGTGGCTGAGGGCCGCGGCGGGAGCGGCTGGCCCGGGCTGCGGCCGCTCGCTGAGGCGGAATTCGAACTCCACCACCACGAACCGGGAAAGACCCGCACAGCTCCGCGCCGGCAGCTGCTGTTTAACGCACCGCTCGGGTCACGGTCAGGGGAAGTCCCCCTGCGAGGTCCCCCCCGGCACCGCCCCACTGAAGGCCCGGCGGCCCCGCGTCCCGGCCCCCCTCAGTTGGGCAGCGGGCCCGGGTGCTGGCGGAGGCGGCGGCTCTGAGCCGGGAGGCGGCGTTACCCGGCGCAGCGCTGCCCCGCGGAAACTTGCGCGGCAGGAAAGGAAGCGAAGGGGGAGGAGGGAGGAGAGCGGGGGCGAGGGAGAGGTTGCTGCCGCGGCTCCTCCTCCAGCGCCCCGGGCCCGGCGGCGCGGGGAGAGGAGCGGCAGCGGCGGGGCCCATGCGGCGGCCGGGACGGCGCTCTCCGCCGCCGGGCCCCTCCAGCACGAGCAGCAGCGGCCGCCGATGACCTGGACCAGCAGCATGAGCAGCGGCTACAGCAGCCTGGAGGACGAGGAGTCCGAGGAGTTCTTCTTCACCGCCCGTACCTCCTTTTTCAGGAGGCCGCCGGGCAAGAGCCGCGCCGCCCCGCAAGTGAGTGCTGAGCCGGGGCCGCGGCCTCGCCCCGCGTCTGCCGGGAGCCGCCGAGGGGGACCCTGCCCCGCGCAGGTGGGAGCCCTCAGCGCTCCCCGCCGGGGCCGGGTCCCGCCGCGCTGCTGAAGGGCTCCGTCCCGAAGGGCTGAGCGTGGGGCTGGGAGTGGGGCTGGGCTGAGCAGCGCGCGGTGCTGGTACCGGGTAACGGCGCGGTGCTCGCGGGGCTCCCCGTGCCGTGCCCCCGCCGGTGGCGGGGGGTGGCGGGGAAGGGCCCTCGGGCGCGTGGAGTGCCGTGGCTTCAGCGCTCCGGCGATCAGCCGCGAGGGGACTCTGAAGTGAGATCTGACTGACTTTCTACAAAACCCGGCTGTCTGCAGTCAGCGTTGAGGTGTTAGCGGCGGAGCTGCGGGCAGCGCCGGGACAGCGTGGCCGTGACACAGCCGTGACACAGCCGGGCTGTCCCGGGAGCAGAGCGCCCGTCGGGAGGGCAGCGTGGCACCCTCCTGGCCGAGCAGCAGTCACACCGGGTGGGGAACGCCGTGCCCCTCCAGCTGGAGCAGCCCACCCCCCTCGTTTTTCCCTTCCAAAGCACAGGAGCTCTTTCCAGAGATGGCTTGTCTCTCTGGAGGCTGTACGCTAACGAGTCTCTGTTCTGTGCTGGCTCTCCCGTTCCCACTGCTGCCGGCTGTGACGTGGTCTGATCAGTGCCTGTCTCTTTGGACAAACTCCTGCTGCGTTTCCCACTGACACCACTACGGTGGGGTGACTCAGCCAGGAACTCGTTTGGCTGAACCTGGATAGCTCAGTGCCCTCTGATCAACCCGTGGGGTTTATCAGGAGTTGCTGTTGCCCACAGCCCTTCCTCTAGGCTATGTTGTGCTGCAGAAGCCAACCCTGGTTTCTGTTTCTCTGACGTTCTCCAACTTATTCCCCATTTGTAATTTACTTAAAACTTAAGCCCTGTAACCACCCCTCAGGAAACTCCTTCTCCCGTTCGAGGAAGTGCACAGAGCTTTCTTGAGCTTTGCTTTCCTTTGCAGAGTTTGGCAGGGAGCCTGGGCACACCCTCTGCCTACACCTGAGCCCGGGTGCCTCGTGCAGATGGCCCGGCTCAGCGTTTCAGCAGGGCACTTCTCGTGCCTCCCTTCCGCAGAGGTCATCTCTGTCTCCTCCATTTTGAGTTTCAGCTTCCTGTGAATCCTGGTGACTGGAAGCTGGAAGTCCTGTCTTGTGTCCTTGAACTTCATCTGCTGACCTGCTTGGCCGGAGTTCGCTGCCACCTGGCCCGTACAGAGCACAGAATGGTTTGGGTTGGAAGGGACCTTAAAGCCCACCCAGTTCCAACTCCTGCTGTGAGCAGGGACACCTCCCACCTTACCAGGTTGCTCAAAGCCCCATCCAACCTGGCCTTGAACACCTCCAGGGTGGGGCATCCGCAGCTTCCGTGGGCAGCCCGTTCCAGTGCCTCACCACCCTCTGAGTAAAGGATTTCTTCCTAATACCTAATCTAAACCAGCTCTCTTTTGGTTTAAAGCCGTTACCCCTTGTCCCATTGCTACGTGCCCTTGTAAACAGTCTCTGTTTTTCTTACAGCCCCCCTGTAAGTATTGAAAGTCTGCATTAAATTCTCCTTCCTTACAGAGGAAGGCCACTGTGTAGCAGTACTGTGCGAACAGATACCTGGCTGCTGCCGGGCTGTGGGTGGCTGTTGTATAATGGGATGTGAGAGGCCCATTCAGATCCTAAAAACATACTTGTGTCTTTGCTTTGTAATGCTGCTGCATGAGTTGCCTTCCTAAATACTTGTTAAGTAAGTGGTGGATTGTGTAAACACGCAAATAGCTGTGTGTGATGTTAGTGTTACCAATCGAGGGGTGAAGGAAAAAAACTAAAATTTGATATTCTGGTCTAGTAATGCTTCCCAAAAGAACATTGTGGTGAGATGCTGCAGGGTATGTGTTTAAGTATGTATTGGGTAGCCTGGAACAAATTCATCCGTGTTGCTGACTCTGCGGCGTCAGAAGCACTCAGCTAAATGTTTCTAGTCATAAAGTTATTGCCAGTTGTGCTGTGTTGCTGAGTTAGAGAGGAAAGAAAAGATCCCCAAACAATGCTGAATGTAGATTTCAACAGTCATGTGGCCAGTAAGAGTGAGTTTCCCCTTCCAGCAATAACAATCATAATAAGGCTCTTTGTATGTATGAGGATGTTACTTTTGGTTTGTATTTGAGGTTTAGTCAAAAAAATGCATACTATGTCCCCTTGAGCAAGGAGGGGAGCTATTAGCTATTGTTTCTGAGTCTTTCTCAACTATACAGATACTGAGTTTTGAAGGGTGTTTTTTTTATTCCTGCAGAAGGCAAAGTGGTGGCAATTGCTTTTATCCCTCTGTCTTAACTCCCTCTTTCCATCTTTCTCACAGGGAAAAAATTGGTTACAACTTACAGCTTTTAGTTTGCTGTGCCTGCAGAAAAACACGGTGGTAGCTTTTGGACTGGTTTTGTATGGGTTTCCAAAGAAAAGAAGGAAGAATGATGATTAAGTAGCTCTGTGAATTTTTGTCTTCCGTTCAATGGAATGGAATGGTCTTCCTTACCTACTTTGGTTTCTACAGTTGAGGCAGGCTAAATGCATTGATACCAATTCTGATGTAAAAATCCTGTAATAGTGCCTTTGGGCTTTGCCAAAGAAGCCTAATCTTCTGCAAGGCGTTGAAAGATTTATCTCTTCCCGCCTCTCTGCCACTGAAACAGTGAAATCATTACAGTGTGCTACGGGCAGCGGGGTGTTTGGGGCTGGGCTGTGCAGTTTGCTTTCCAGTCTGGCTGAATTGTAGGATTTTGGCAGTACAGTGGGCACAGTGGGCTACCAACCCTCTCACACCTCCCCACGTCTTTTTTTCCAGGATGAATTAAGGTTAGCGATCCAGCATTTGTAGCTTTATTTGGTTAAAGATGCAGTCTTGAAACTAATAGATCTCAAACCTGAATGCCACGTCTGTGTCACCCAAATATGAGTGACTTTTTTCCCCTAACCCATAAAATTTTTGAATGTACGCTCCTGCAAATAGATGGCTTGTACGTATTCCATCCCTGCCCTTCCTTCTGCCAGTAAATCACAGTGAAAGAAAGAAGTAAGTGAGATCTGGGGTTCATTAGGCAGGAGACTCAACACAAATTTTCTAATGAAAATAATGAGATTGATCCAAGATAGTTTTGCGAAAGGAAAATTAAGCGAGCAGTACTTTAATCTGAGGGCAGAACACATCAAAGGCAGGTTGCTTTGTGCTGTGTTGTGGTCTGTGAAAGTTTAGTTTTGTTTAAGGTTTGTTGCATCTTCTGTGGCTGTTGTAAAATTTGTATCAGAAACTGGGTTAAACTGAGCGTGGCCCTGTTTCATGCTTGCAGTGACTCATTTACTAAATGAAAAAGGAGGAACTGTAAATATTTTTGTCCTGCCAGTGTGACTGCTCATGTGAGGTGAAGTTATCCATGCGCATAGGCTTTAGCAAGATCAGACCCGTGCTTCTGTATGATCAAGCCTTTGGAAAACATCCATTCCCTCCAGAGAAAATACCGAAAGAAGATGTTTTGCAAACTTTTGAAAGCTGACCCCTTTCTCTCCCTCTTTCCTCCCGCTCACCACCAGCTTTTCAAGAAAAGTGAAAACAGTCCTGCCTGCTCCTGCAGGCCCTGCTGTGTGTCCGAGGGAAACACATCTTCCTGCCTTTCTGCACTTCCATGTGCCGCTTCACGCACTCTCCCACTTTTGACGACGTCGGTGTAAATCCTCGTGACACCTTTCTCACACAGATGGGTGGATGGTGGCTTTTGAGCGCTGCCATGGGCATCTGGGTTAGTTCCCTGCCATGTCTTCTGTCTGGTTCGCTGCAGGTACCCGGGGAACCAACCCCCAGGTGAGATCTCTCTCTGCCCTCACACAGGGGACTGCTCCTGGGGAAGTGCTGCTGCAGGAGCAGTGCTGTGCAGGTCAGGGACTTCCAGCTCTTAGAAGAGAGGAAATCCTGGAGCTTCTGTTCAGCATCCAGATCCTGAGTGGTGTGCACGCAGAATGGCAGAGCTCTGCTGGAAGTGTAATGTGAACAGGTGAGACAGTACACAGTTTGGCATTTGAATGCTGCTATTCTCTGTAGTAAAAAAGAAAAAACTTTGTTGTTTTTCACCATTTCACCCAGGGCTCTCTAGAATTGTTTGCAAGAAAAATGCAGTAGCTTCTCCTGGTGGTTTCCAGTGGCACGCACCTTCCTGCTCTCCTCAGTCCATGCTGGCTGCCTCGTGCTCAGCGCCGGGCCTTCCCCATTTGAGGTCTGATTGCTGCCTCTCTCTTCCCCTTACTGCTCTCAGCCTTCACAGCTTTTGTGTCTCCTGGGTTCCACCCCAGTGTGATGTCAGGGGCTTGGCCTCTTGGGGGCCTGGCCTTTTGGAGCGCTGCCCCGCCATGCCATTGTTGCTTTTTCCCTCTCCTCTGTGTTTCAGTGGGATTTGCAGGTGTGGTAATGAGGGTGGGAGAGGAAATTAATAAAAAAAAGCTGGAAATGGAAGCCGGATGTGAAAGAGCGGAGGGGATGTGAAGAGGAGCGGCAAAAGGCAGTGGGTGAAAGTCTCATCCCAGCAAGGTGACCGTCTTGCTCCACTGTCAGAAGAGAAGATCTGCATTTCTGTTTTTAATGGGTGAGCTGGCATCCATGTGAAAAATCAGACAAGCTTCTGGGTGCAGAATCCCTTTTCTAGATCTATTCTGCATGAATTTGCGCGATGGCTTGTGGCATTTCAATAAGAAGAGAGACAAAAAGGTTTTATTTTGGAAGAAATCAGTTTCTTGGGGTAAAGTGCTGTTTGTAACTGCTCAGTGTAGTTAGCATAGCTTTGTGTTAGCAGTGTCCATTATTAAGAAGTTCCATGTTGTTTGGTCATTACAACTCTTCCTGGGTTTCCTTTCCACAACATTCCCCAGGGAAAATGGCTCTCCTGACGACCAGAACAAATGAGGTTTCTAATTATAGGCTCTGTGTGGAGCCAAAAAGGTTGGGTTTGTGTTTGACGTGTAGTCATGAAGCTTATTTAAAAAATAAAGCTAAAAATATCGAGTAATGTTTTATTCTTCTTCTTTTTTTTTTTTTTAAATCCATTTGGCACTCAGTGAATATTATGGGATAAACATTGTGGCAGCTAAAGCACTTGAGAGCTAAGGCTCCAAGGAGTGAGCAGCACAGAGGTTGTGCCTATTTTAAGGCTGTCTCAGTGTCGGGGTAAACCAGCAGTCCTTATTTCGCTCCATGTGCTTCACCCTGCTCTGCTCTGAGGGCCCGATGCCGTGTTTGTGCTTAAGGAGCTCAGAAGAGCAGGGCTGTTTCCATCTGAACTCCGAGCCACGTACCGATGTCTGACAGCCTCTGGAGGCGAGAGGAGATCGATGCCCTTTGTGCCAAGGAGCGCTGATTGCTGCACGTTGGTTTATCAGCACACTTCGTTCTTATGATCATTAATTTGTATTTTGGGGAATTGCCTAATAACAGCACATGTTTGAGGTACGAAGTGGGACACTATTAACATGCAAAAATTAAGAAGCAGTTTCAGGAGGGATGGATCCATGTGCTGTCCCAGGAGGACTTAAAGTCACTGAAACATGTCACAGCCCCAGCCCTTTCAGTGTCCCCAGTACAGCAGCACTGCAGGCACTACTCATTCTAGGTGTCTTGCTCTTTCCGCCGTTCTCTGTAGTCTGTTGTATCAGTACAGTATGAGGCGTATCTCAGGCAGTTTTTCCTCCGTTAACATGGAGTTTTGGAGCACCAGCAGTGTGCTGCTGGCTTAGTCATTGGTGTTCATTTGAATATCACCAGATAAACACTAGAAATTTTTTTGCCATTTTCTTTGGGAAAACAAACTTTGGCTCACCTGCCTGGGTTTTGGAGCATAGTAGCTATGTACAAATGTTTTGAGATTTGAGTTTCAGTAATGTAATTGAGTTTGGGATAAAACTGAGGCTTTGTTTAAGTGCAAAAGGGCAGAACTGCTGTAGCTTTAAACTTAGGCAGATGTCAGAAAGTACTGGGACCAGCATACCTTATGGTCCGGAATGTTTAGATTTAGGCTTGTTTAGACATACGAACAGATGTGCAAGACGCAAGGAATTTTGTTTAAGTTGAGGAGTCTGGTGAATTCAGGAAAATGCTCTGCAGAGCAGCTGAGCTCAGGATCATCTGAATACAGTAAGTAGATTTAAACAAACAACCAGCAGTTATTTAAGGAAGGAAAGAGAGGATCTGGTACTTTGTTTTCATAACTTCTTATTTCAACTGTAGACCTGTGGGTAAGAAATATATCAGAATAACCACATTGGAAGAGGTTCTTGCTGGCTGCTATTTAGCCATGGCAAGAGCAAAAATATGAAGAAAAATGAAGTAAAAGTCAATACTACATTTTGTCCCTTGTGTAAAATGCCAGTGGCACCAGTGTTGGATTAACAGTTCTAAGTAAACCGATTAACAGAGGATTTTAGATGAAGCAATAGATCTGTAATGCAGCATTTGCCGGTGACAATATACTTGTGAACCAAGCCAAGCAACGTAAGTGTCAGGAAGGGATAAATCAGAGTGACTGGTCTCTGCAGTTAAGCTCTCCTCTTGCAGACAGGCAGCCGACTCTCTGCTGGCTTCAGCAGGATGTGCCCATCAGGCCAGAACTGCTCGGTGCATGCTGCACTTTTCCTCCCAGACAGACACAATGCTGGGATATGTGTATATATACACATACGCTTACATATGCACCTAATATTTATTATTTATTGTATTTATTGCAGCTTGTCGTATTTACATGCATACTTTAGATCAAAACCAGTCAGCCATTGTGGATCTCCCAGTTGCTACTGGGGGAACTAAAAAAAAAAAATAATGGATAAGAGAGTTAAATAGTTTTAAACTGGGGCTACAGAGATGTTGAAGGGTCTGGAGGATGTGACCCGTGAGGAGTGGCTGAGGCCCCTTGGTTTGTTCAGCCCAGAGCAGAGGAGGCTGAGGGGAGGCCTCATGGCGGCCTACAGCTTCCTCACGAGGGGAGCGGAGGGGCAGCGCTGAGCTCTGCTCTCTGGTGACAGTGACAGGGCCCGAGGGAACAGCATGGAGCTGTGTCCGGGGAGGGTCAGGGGGTGTTAGGGAAAGGTTCTTCACCAGAGGGTGGTGGGCATGGAACAGGCTGCCCAGGGCAGTAGTCACGTCCCCAAGCTGCCAGTGTTCAAGCATCTGGACAGCGCTTTCAGACATAGGGTTTGATTTTGGGTGGTCCTGTGTGAGGCTGGGAGTTGGACTTGATGATTCTTGTGGGTCCCCTGCAACTGAGGTTATTCTATGACTCTATATATAATATTAAATGATACACAGAATATATGCACACAATATATATTTCTACACACAGAAAGTGGGGTAGTTCTGTACCTTTTGAGGCCAGCATTCACGGAAGTCTCGAAATCAGTGAATCCCACAGACTTCAAGGGAACACCCTGGTGTGACTGAAGCTAGCTCAGCATGCTTTCATCCGGTCCAGCTTCAGCACAGCACTTGCCTAACTACAGTACTGTCATGGTTTTGTGTTTGTTTAGGTGCCTGTAATGAAGCACACACAGTCCTGTAGGCAGGTATGAATTGACTTGGGATGAGTAATTGCTCCTTTCGTTTTGTTTTTTCTTTTTGGCGTACTTGCTCTTTTGCAAGGTTGACGTAATGCTGCAGACAGTTTTGAGGAGAGTACTTCCTATGTGGCCATATATTTGGCTGTGTAAAGTAGCCACATGTGATTTATGTAGCAATTAAGATCATTTTCTAGTCATTCATCTGTGTGCGTGCTGGAGAGGAATTTGTGTTCCTTCACACGGAGGCATGTATGCTGTGCTGGAAGTAATAGTAAGGGCAGCAGTGGTTCCTTGGCCTCGTAGAGGAAGCCTCGAGTGGCAGTGCTGCTCATGGCAGAGTGCTCAGTGTGTGCTGCTGTTGGCTTCTCAGTCTCGCTCTTCACCTGGGAAATTCTGATGATTCCACCTGAAGTAATTGTGGAAAACGATGTTTGCGTTTCTTTTAGAAATTATATACAATAGTAGAATAGAAAATAGTTGGCTGTATGTTTAGGGGCAAATTACAAAGTAAGTTTATTGTATATAATCTTCTATAAGTCATCGCTGTTGTCCATAATTAGGATTGCTTTTCTTGTGTTCTGTCTTGTACTTGATCCTGGGTGTGTTCAGGTGCGTGGCTGTGCGGTCTAACTATGCTGTATGTTTCCTCACAGTGCAGTCCCTGTGTTTTGTATTTTTGGTACCCGATCCACATGGTCTCTTTAAAGCTAGATCAGTAATAACAAAAACTGGAGATCACATTCTGCTCTGGCTGAGGATGGTATTAGTTTAATATCCAAGTAAATGCTTAATCTTGTCTGCACTGAAGCAGAGGATGTCATGTTTTGGCTTGTCACTTTTGTGACAGATTGTATTCGTTAGTAGTGCAAAAGTAGCTTAGCACCTTCGCTGATGGATTGTAACCTTTATTGTAGAGAGCTTCCTCGCAGCCACTTCCTACACACAGTTGTGCTTAGGATCATACTAGCCTGCCAATGTGGAAGAGTTTAGTTTAGAAGTTTTATTTAGACCATGATTTTTCTTTTACTGGCTTGCTCTCTGCTGAAGAATTCTGCTCACCAGGAACAAAACATGCTGAACTTGCTGTTCGGTCTGCAGGCAGCTTGAGTTTAGCGTGTTCACTTTTAGATATGTCAGCTAAGATTATGAGCGTTTTTTTTGTTCTGAGCTAATCGTTTAATTGCAAAATATCTTCGTGGCTTATCTGAGAAGCATCTGGGAAAGCTGTGTAAACTCTAGCAACTGCACGAGGGGTTTCGGCATGACCCACAGAAACTGGCATATTCTTTGGCACTGCATAAAAGACAAAAAAAATACTGTGGTTGCATGTGGTGTAGTGGGAGAATTGACCTGCACTGTTTGTCCTAGTGTCTGAAATGAAGAAATTCAATGCCATTGAGATCGGTATAAGTCAGCGCAGCTTTTTTTTTTTTGGTGACAGACGTAGTTTGCATTACTATATTGTGATTTTTAATTGGTTATTATTGACGTGTGCAAAAGTTTTGTAGTGTAGGCACAGGCAGGTGTCTTGTGTTACCCTTTATGAAGTAAGAGATTAAAAAATATTGTTTGCATGCGTGGATCTGGTTAGCTTGCTTATAGTAGCAAAACAGTGTAGCTCAGTAAAGGTCTTATTAGAGGTGGGGAGCTGGTCTGTGACTTAGCTGTCTTCCGTGAACTCCACCTCAAAAAAGAAAGAAGATTATATCCATCTTTCTCAAAGTTTTGGCCAAAAAAAAAAAAAAAAAGTCTGTTCATATTTGTGCACCAGGGAGTGATGCCTTGTGTCCTGGGCAGAAACAGACTGTTCAATCAGGAGTTCCTACTTGGAGCAGTTGCTGCATCACGTGCCCATCCGCAAAGGCTGGCATCAGAAGAATCCCAAACACACATGGGAACATCACTTGTGCAGGCAGCCTGGTGTGAGCAGTAGTCAGATTGCCGTGTAATCTACAGAAAAGTACTCTGCTGTATGAAGGGGAACTTAATCTTTTATTAAAGAAATCTTCCCCTTGTTGTGATACTCCCTCCTTGCATCGAGCTTGACTTAACGGAGCATCACTTTTCTTAGACAGCATCTACATAAAATGTGGCCTTGTAACTCTAAAACTTAAAAATGTAAGGTTTTGTGAGCTGTTCTAATGTGAAATCTAATAGAAAGGACAGTAGCAAATAGTTAAATAACCCAAATATTTTACTTGATATTCAAGGGCCCTCAAGTTACAAATTAAGAGCATACCTTTTTTCCCTTCAAAGAATATTCAGTGTGGGATGATGACTAATGACAGGAGTCCTAATCAACTCTTTCTGTAATGAAAACCATTTAACTGCTGTTAGAGAGCCTGCTAAGTGGATCTTGGGATCTGAGTGGATGAGTTCACAGTAGCTGGAAAAGATAATCTCATGTAGTTGGACCACTGCAGAGTTCAAAGAGTGGACCACCTTTCTGTATTTGCTAATATGATTTAGTTATTTTCATGGGAAAGTGACTCTTAAAATACCATGGAATTGCTTTAGTTACTTCTTGATTCACTGTAGTGGTAAGAGACTAATGTGTGTACATACGGCAGTTTGAGGAGACAGTAAGTGCTTCTGGACGTAGATACACCTCTGAATTGGGTCATCACGTTACTTTCAACTGCATTTTTCTGTTCCTGTTGAATCTGAAGTTGAATTAATGGCATAAAGAGAGCATTGTGCGTTGCCTTCCCTAAGTTTATTTCTTAGGGCTGCATGGCTGACAATGTAAAAAGAATTATTCCTTTACATAACGCATTGATGTTTTCTTTCCTTCTTCAAGGTCCTGGCCATGCGAGCTCTTTTATTCTTTTGGGTACACATTCCTTTCTCTTTGCCTTTCAGTCTGAGGCTTACTTGCACTGCTGTGGTTTGTACCAGAATTGCTGACAAATGTAAATACCTTATCTCAACATGCCCATCTAAGCTGCAAAATATTGCTTTGGGGTCTGATTTGGCCTTCATGGGAACAAGTTTGTTTTCATAGAATTTGAAAAAAGGTATTAGTGTTCAGCTGACCATGTGATCCACTCTTCTGAACTTTTGCTGGTCCCTGGTTTGTGTGGAAGGTATTTTACAGCTTTTTAAAAAGAATGAAATAAAATACAATTTATATAAAACCACCAAGTTTTAATCAAAGTGAACTAAAGGAAATATTTTCTACAAGATTTGAAATTCTGTACTGTAGTTACATTGTTTTTCCTGAAAAGACTCCATAGAGTATAATAAAAAAAACACAACAAAATAAAAAAAAAAAAAAAAAAAAAAAAACCAAAAAAGTCAGATGCCCTTACTGCTAGCTCAAACCTATGTGCAAAGGGACTTCTTGAGGTGGATTTGGGTGTGGGATCTCAGGTATTTTGTCACCCTGGTTCTGAATTGTCAATTTTGTGTAAAATAAAGCAGACAGCTGATGTACTTAGCTTGGTGAGACTTTATTTTCTGGATTAGGCTGGGTGCTAATTAGCCAGCCTCAGAATGGACAGTTCTTCACCTTAAGCCTAATCACAGCATGCACGACATTATCCTTGCTAAATGCCAGATATGTAGGTGAAGAGGAAAACCAGTGACACTTCATAGGTCAATGGATGTCAAATATGAAGTGGTTTGGATGCTGAAGAACTCATTACATCAAGATTTCCTCTTCTATTCATTAAATCATAGGGCGTTTGTGGCTGTCTTGATATTATGACAGCAGGCTTCTTACAAAGCACAGGGGAAGTAATGCCTGGTTTACAGCTTTCTCAAGGTCTGGATGAGAATGAAGGTGTCTGTTAAACAGTAACCGTACAGAAATGCCCAGCTGTCAGAAAATCAAGCAGGTTCTTGTGAAACGTAGCAGGTGGTGCAGTGCAAATCAGTTTAACTTCTCTTTGATCATGGAATCACAGTGAGGCTGCTGGGGAGGCTAATCCTGTGCTTTGTCACCAAGTGCTTTGTGCTCACCTGTGCTCCCGAAGTGGATTTTCAGTGGATGAAGCTCTTGGCAGCACCCTGTTGTTTTGGCTCACTCCCATCGCTTGGTTTGTTCTCCAGCTGCCAGTGCTGGGTGTCCTAATGGCAACAGTGGGCATGAAAGCCTCTGCGCAGCAGTGTTGCATCTGCTGAGTTGAATTCTAGGGTAAGCTTAGTTTTCTTCCCGTAATGGGCACCCTGGAAAGGGGCCATTCCCCTTCAACAACTTCAGGGACTGTCCTGGCAAAGACCTTTAATGTGGTGATTGTAGGAAGACTTCTGGCATTTCAGATACCCAAGCTGTTGTTCCATTGCTTCTCCAGAGTCTGAGGGGTGCTGAGATGTGCCCTGGTAGAAATAGCCAAGGATTTAAGTAGGTCACAAATGATTCCAATGGAACAGAAATTACAAAATGCCTTTAGCGTCTTTCTAAATGCCTTCTGCTTATAGCATGCATCTGCCTGGTCATGGAAATCCATTTATTACAGTATAATTAGATATGATTAATAATATCACAAGTTATTTTGTTTTATGAATAGAGTTGATGGGTTTGTCTAAGCTGACAGCTGCTATTGATTCGGTTACATGTTCACATGGTATGAAGCTTATCTCAAGATGTGGGAACATGATTGTTTATACTGTGCTAAAAGGTTGATATTATGTGAAGTGGAACATCAAAGCAGTTTCTGATGCTCTGAACTTTAAAACTCACAGCTGATGTAATTAAAAAAAAAAAAAAATTAAAAGCAGCGTCTTTACCCACCCACTAAAACAGACCCCAAGTGTTCTTCAAAGCATATTTAATTTTAATGGCTTGGTGATTTCTTTCCTGAGGCGTTTTTGAAGTTCCAGTTACTACTCAAAATGAAGATGTAGCTTTGAGTTGTGAAGATAATAGACCATTAGAGAAGTAGGTGTTTGCCTCTTAAGATGATAAAATGACGTGTTCTGTGAAAATAGAAATAGCCAATAAACCTGGTGATTTTCTTCTGTAACACTCAGAGTTCATGGCAAACTTCTTTGTGATTCATAGTTCAAAATAGCTCTTGAAGCAGTTGGTGGAGCACCCACTTAAAGATGCTATATGCCACCCTTGCTTTCCCCCTGCCTCAAAATTTTATCAGGAGTCTGTGTTAAAATGAACTTGGTTTGAGCTAAGCCTTTGTGGCTAATGTCGGGAAAATCTTGTAGTATCTAACACAGCTTTTGCAGCACTCTCCAATTGTGAAAATATTACACAGAGGGTTTTGGATAGGTGCTCCATGATGTGCATAGAGTTAACATCTTGCTTAAATGAGTAATAACCTATATGTTTTCATCTTAAGAGATTGATATGGAAGATAGAGGAGGAAAAAACAAACATCTTTCTGCAGGTGTTTCACATTTGGTGGTAATTGTGGCAGAAAAAAAAGGCAGCAGAGCAGTATTAATTATATGAAGGATGATAAGGTTGTATTGTTGGTACTAGTACTGGCATTTCATTATCCTGTAGGCATGAAGCATTAAAATGTACTAAGCACAATCAATAGAAATGCGGTGCCATTCCCTGGATTTGGAAAGAAACTGCTTTTTTAGGTACTTCCAAAGATGCTCTCACTCTTCCCCATCCCCTCACTATATGCTGCCAAATGTTCCTCGGTGCTGACTTCCCAGAGAAGTCCAGACTTTGACCTGTTTGTTCCCAATACTTAAAAAATAAGCAAAAAAAATAAAAATAAAATTGAAATATGTTGGTGAATCCCTGCTGAAACTTTGAGCTGGAATTAGATCCCATTTTCTTTCAAACACGTATGAAGACATACTTCCCTGAGTAGCACTTGCTCTGTTCCCTCTTTGTTCTTTACACAGTCTGTGTAGGACTTTATGAATCATTATGCATTCTTCCAAAGTCTTCCAACTCTGCTGATGAGCAGAGGTTATCTGTAATTCAGTATATAGTATTTTCTGTTGAGTTCATGATAACTTCACCATCATCTCCACTTTTATTAAAGCATATATATACAAAATGTTTTGGTAAAAACTTGGTAAGTTAAATGTAAGTTGGATCTCAGGATGTCACTGAGGTCACAACACAAGCCTGATGTGCGACTCATGGTACCCTTCTTGTTTGGACAATTTGTAGAGGGGGCTGAGTGCTGCCAGTTTTCCAGTGTCCCAGCCTCATCCCATGAACAAATGATGTCTCACAGGATAGAACATGGAAGTATTAACATGGAGAAGTTAGTTCATCCTGTTTATTGTGTCCCGAAACATCTTGATGACACAGGTTAAAATGTGGATGTGCCAAGTCTAGGGTTATTTTAGAGCATGGCTGCCATCACTCGAGCAGAGGGAGTGGTTTCGCTGCAGCTTTAGTTTAATTAAGTTAGTTTTAAGCCAGACACGTTCCTGGAGCCAGCTCGCTGTGTGGTTGTGTGAGGAGCTGTACTGGTGTGAGAGGAGATGGAGGAATGCACAGGTGGGGAGGGTGGGACCTCGGGAAGCCCTATCTGGGCTTGTCTTACCTCGTGGAGCTGCGCTTTGGGATCACTCAGAGGAAGAGCCTCAGCAGAAGGTGCGGGGAAGACATGCCTTGGAGTGCTGGGACAGATCCCTTACCTGGATGCTCAGTAGAAATGCTTCGGGTAAGCAGGGGGTGGAAAAGTTTGTTTGTTTGAAATGAATAGGAGATAGTGAAAGGAGATAAGCAAGGAGAAAGCAGTAGAATTTACTGAATGGGAAGAATTGTTTGTGCTTTAGACTGTGACAAGGTAGGGAACCAAATAGGACTGCAGTGTAAACCTTGGATTTACTTGCAGATTTCTGATTTTAAAAATAAATATATTTGTATATTCGTAGCTCTTCACATTTTCTGTGGCTTGAGATTCTTCTCTAACTGTTCCCTATAACAGGCTTCATATGCCAATTCATCCATGTAGAGAATAAAGTTGAGGGCACTGTTTTAAATGTATCAAAATATGTTCTAAATGTTACCCCACACCAAAAAGTGTCCTCTTATTGTGTAGTACTCTTTCCCGTGCCTTGGATAGCTTCAGTGTTAAGCAGTTTAATTATTTTTCCACTGCAAGCACAGAGCCACTACTGAAAACTGAGTCTCCTAGTCTTCTCTTTGCCTTCGGAAACTGCAGGTAGGTTCTCTTGCTCACCAGTTTTGGGAGAAGTTTGACGTGGCTTTATTAATCCGCTTGATAAATGTGTCACCAGTGTCTGTTTTCATGCCAATTCATAACAAGTTTTACAGCTGAAACTGTCTGCCTGCGGTAATTATTACA
Source organism: Penelope pileata (assembly GCA_013396635.1). Classification (NCBI taxonomy): domain Eukaryota; kingdom Metazoa; phylum Chordata; class Aves; order Galliformes; family Cracidae; genus Penelope; species Penelope pileata. Next base: position 665,776 of record WBMW01006460.1, on the reverse strand, counting down.
GAAATCAACTCTGTGCCATGATATTACTGTCTTATTTTGAACTTCATTGGTTATGGCATAACAATTTGTGGTATATTCCCAGGTATAAATGTTAGTCAGCTTTTTGGACCTCGGTACTGCTTCAGGGAAAAAAAAAGCATCTTTTCCGGGGTGAAAGACATAAGAGAAGCACAGGTGGAAAAGAAGCTACTGCAAGAGAAGAGGAAGCTCCTGGGGGCAGGAGGTCTTGGACCACTGAAAGAGGAGAAGTCTGGCTGTATAAGCCTTCTACCTTTCTCTAGGCATGAACATTTGAGCCTGTTGTCTCCTGACTGTTTAATCATTTATTTTGTTCATTTCAAAGAGGGAGAGCAGCACTTGATAAGCACCTGGTCAAACCGTAAGGCAACATCACCACTCTTTCCTCCTTTTTTTTTTTCTTTAATCTTGCAAGACTGAAGATGAAAAATAGGACAGGCCTCAGACGATGACTAGAATAGTCAGGACCATAGGAGATACCGTAGTTGTATATGCTATCAGTGTAAGATATATACCAAGTTTTAAAAAGTACACAAAACGATACCTCATCATTTGACAGTGTAGATCTGGTTTCTTACTTTGGTTGTTTTTATTGCTGGAGACATGAGATGTCCCCTCCATTCCTTCTTCTCCTCTATCTTCCTTTTACAAATACATGAATCTGCTCCAAGTGCTTTGTTAAAGCAAACAGGGAGCAAGCGGACCAGGTGGCACCAGCAGGAGTGGAAGGACCAAATGTTGACTGACGCTACTGAGACCTGAGAGAATTCGGCCGTTTGAAGGCAATCTCTTTTTCAGTACTCTCAGAACTCAGCCTGTAGACGAATGCAGTGCAATAGGACACTGAGGAATGGGTATAGACACTTAGACCTCATGAATTTTGCTTCTGCCAATTAGTAATATTCCTGAGGAGTTAACTGTGAAGGCCGTTGTGTTTTATTGAGAGCTGCGACGTGGAGCATTGACCATCAGCAGCCATCGGACTGGAGAGCATGTGTGTGTGTCGAGCCCTCTGGGGACACATGGCGTGTCCTGGTCAGGGCGAGGAGACCCAGAGAAATTGTCTGGCCTTTGCCTCTTCCTTCTTCCCTGTCCTGGCTCCTCCTCTTCCTCATCCTACATCCGAGCTTCATTCCATGCAGCAGTTATGTGAAGAGTTAAACATCCTCTCTGGGCAAAGGGGACAACGCGAGCAGAGTGAGTGCAGCCCAGAGCTCACTGGTGCCCACTCGTGTGGTTTTGGCTGCCCGGTGCAGCCTCTGCTTACAGCCCCACGCGCCGTGCCAACATCAACAAGGGGAGAGGCCAGCAGAGGATTCACTGGCTTTGGGGAAGAGGCTGAACTCCTTGCTCTCCACAGGGCTCTGGCAGGGTGGTAGGAGGGTGAGGCAGCTGTCAGATCCTCAGCAGGCGGAGGATGTGGGGTGGGAGCACGTTGTCAGTGCTGTAGGCTGAGTTGTGCCTGGTTTGCAGCTGAGATGGCAGGGTATGGGGCCCTGTCACCTTGGTGAGGGGAGGCCAGAGAGCTGAATGGCAAGGAGAAGGATGGCTCGGGGAGCTCCTGTTGGGAACTGCAGCAGAGGTTTGTGTGGAAACGGGGCACTGTGGACAGCTGACCTCAGCAAGGCTGGTGTCTGGAGGTGGTGGTGGTGTGGAGCAGCGCTGCAGGAGACAGATTGGTGAGAGCTCTGAAGCCATGCAGGAATGGTGGGTGGTGGCCTGACCTGGTAGGAACTGTGAGTCTCTGCTGTACAAACAGCAGTGCTTATGAGAGCTATTTACATATGAGGAAAGGTGGGTTTTTTTTTGTCGTCTTTACTGCCTCTTTTGTCTTCTTTCCTCTCAGGACTGGCTGAACTGGCTTTGAGCTGATACCGTCAATCAACCTTTATTATTTTATGTGTTCTTTTACATCTTTCTTCATGGCTGTAATGCCTGAAGAGGTCACAAAAAATACCTGGTTGCACACAAATGCTTTTCAGATGATGTTTAGTAATAGCGCTTACCAGACATCTGGTAAGCAAGCCCATTCACACACACTGATACGGTGGGTAATGATTAACTGTAAGTCCCTCGGTTTTCACTGCTCTCCTCTGAGGCTTGAAGGCTCATAACAGACAGGTTGTTAAAATATTTGTCCATGCTGAAGTCTAGCAGCCCCACCGTACTGCTGATCCCTCGACTTCTCTTGCAGGTTGCAAGGAAGATTCAGAGCTCAGGTGTTGTTTCAGGCTGACCTTGGAGCTGCTTTTATCAGAGTACAGCCAGGCTGGAGCCCAGCTGCCTTTCTCCAGCAGGCTTCAGGGAGCTTTGGCTGTCCTGTGGGGAACTTGTATGAAATTAAATGGGGAAAGCAGGACATTTTTTCTTCTTCTTCTTCTTCTTATTTTTTTTTTTTTTTGAGATAACACACCAGAGTACCATAACTATAGCAGTATTTAAAACTTGGATGTTGACATACGAAAATGTGTAAGAGATGGAAATTTGTGAAGGTGCTGTCCACTAACTGCACTTTTTGTATTGCCTGTGTGCCAGTAAAAAGGGGAAAAAAAAAAAAAGCATCATTTAATTTTTGGCTAGACAGGAGAATGCAGACCAGTTGCATGAAAGTGTTTGCTCTGGCACCCTTCATTGCTTATGAGAGACTTTGCTTATGACCTGAATTCTGGGAAGGTGTCCAAGGCTTGTGCAGCCTGAAGTGCTTATCTCTTGAGTTTTTTTTATTATTCTGCACAGCAGAATACACAGACCTACTTAGCAAATGCCCATGCAGTCATAGCTCTGTGTCCCGTTTCAATTTCTCTCTCCTTCTCTTCTGCAAGGGATATGCAATTAAAGCTCTCCTTTCAAGGAGGTCTTGTTCTTCAGTTCCTGTTTGTTCTTTTGCCTTGAACTTTGATGGTGTCTTTTCTTCTGATTTGAAAGTGTTCTATGTTAATGATACGACTTGCTTGTTTTCAAGGTGACCTGTCATCTTACGTTCATCTCTGGGAAGAAGATTAATTCACTGGGCAAAATAAATTGTTTTTATTTGAATACTTGAGCAGTATGCAAAGGTGCATGAGGGATTTTTTCATGTGTGCTTTTGTGTCCAGGTTACTGATGTAACAGTTGCCTTTTACAACATGCTGTTACAAAAACAGTGTTTCTGACCCTCTGTAACTCACTTTTTATGGTGATAAGAAAGTCATGTGATGTAACAGATCTGTGTGGTTTGTGCAGGGTCCTTGGTTAATGCCTGGGGAGGCTGAAAGCTGTTTGTGCATGGAACAAGTCAAGTGCAAGCACGAGTGGCAAAAGTACAGTTGGCTTTGCGTTGTCTTTTGAGTGTCAGGCAGAGCTTTGTCTGTGGCGTGCAGCTTTCAGAATCAGTTGTTGCTTGGGTGGAAGTATAACTGAGGAACACAAAAACTGTCCCAACTTGCTGCTGGCAGTAGGATCTCAAAGCTCTCGTGGCTGTCCATTTTTAGCTCTGTTTCCTACAGCATCAAGACTTCGGCAGCCCTTCCCTTCCCTCTCCTAAGCTTGGAAAATCTTCAATAGTTCTCACAGGGGGACGGGGACATGCAGATACCAAAGTTTCTGCAGATTTTCCATTAAGCTATGAGCAGGTTTTGCGGAGAACCTGATGGTGCTCTGACCAAAAGAAGGGCAGCAGTGGGAACAGATCCTATGTTGGGCATAAAGGAATCTGCTGGAGAGCTTTGCAGCCCCATACAAGGGAAAAGAATCAGTCCCAGCTTGCCCCTTTGTAGCCATCCATGTGAAAGCCTCATGCAGCTTAGTTTATGTTAGTAAACTAGGCTTAATTAGTTCCTTTGCATGCAAACTGCTTGCTTTTTTTTTGCTCTTTAGCAGCTGCTGGAGGAGTTTCCATTATTACATGGAGCTGATGCTGTCCCTGACCTTGGGTCATTTGAGTCAGAAAATGCTTTTAGAGCAGCCTTGCTTTTTTAGAATGAAGGAGGACCTGAACGTTTTGCGAAGTTGAGTAAATAAGTCTGTGTTCCTGTGGCCAGCAGCAGCTCGGGCTGTTGGCGGCAGGGGCTATGGCAGGAGCACTGCCTGCCATTTCTGTTGGGGCTCAGCATCTCCAGCCCTGTCCCTCTGCTCTGCTCCAGTGCTGGCAGCAGGAGGGAGGTGAGTCCCTCAGCAGCACCGTGCTGCTGCCAGCTGGCTGCTTGTCAAGGGAAAAGCGAGCATCCCACATACGTTGAGGTACTCCCCTGCACAGGTGTTTGGCAGGCTGCTGGTTCTTGCCCCAGACAGCCCGGATCCTGCCCAGCTAGAGAAGGCGGCCTGCATTTGAGCTCGGAGTCCTGGAGAGCTGTGAGTTCTGGCAAATGAGGCTTGACGGTAATGTTTTTCCTCAGACTTACGTGTATTGCATGCAGTACAGAGGTTACCCCCTTCACCCCCTTTCCCACAGGTCCTCTGTGTCCCTCCCAGCCCCAGTTCTGCCCCATGGTGGTGCTTATCCTCTGGGCTGAATTGCTGCCGGGCCCTGCTGGGTCTGCGGGGCAGCCTCAGCCCGGAGCCCATGGGCTGGCTGCCCTCAGCAGCGGGCTGAGTCTGGCAGGGTTACAAATGCCTGCTTTCCACTACCCATTCTGATCACAAGGCCAAGATAAAAATGGACAGATACATCTTTAATGAGTTTATAAACCTCAAAGGGTTTGGCTTTCTTTTAAAGCAGGCAGCTGGCTTTTGATTCCATGCTTTGGCTTTCCTTCCCTGAGTGCTCTTCTCTGACTCTCCCAGCACAAAACTTTTATGTGATACTGGAGATGATTTCCAATAAGCAGTGGGATTTAGGGATGGTTTTTGGATGTGAGGTGGTTTGTTTCCACAGAACAAATTCTCTGGAGCAGCTCAGACTGTTCTCAATCCTCAGTGCTTGGAACAACCCCTGAGTACCTTTTGTGAAAGATCTGTGTGCAGGTCCTTTTCTCAGCGTATGGCAGCGACCAAAGGACTTTAGCAGCCCAATTGCTTCCACGTGAAGCAAGCCTTGGAAAATCTCGTTAGGAAGAACAGATCAAATCCATCTTCCTCCTAATCACACCGGGCTTTTCTGGTGTAAAGCAAAGGAAATGAATTGTCTCAGTCTTTGCAAGTATCTGACCTGAGTAAACTTTCTCATTATTTTCTTTTCTACCCAGCAATTGATGTAAGAGGGACAGGATCAAAACCTTTGTGGTTTATAAGCAAATATACAAAATGTCCTTCTCTTTGATGCAATTCTGTATTTTAAAAGGAAAAAAAGTACCTCATTTTGAAGTTCATATGTAACACAGGGTTCTGTTGTAAGCAGTAGCCGCTGTGTCAGAGCAAAGGATGCTATTTTTTCCCTCCTCTTTTGCTGCTTTTACCACTTCCATCTTTGGAAAACAGGATTCTGTTGGAGTTCTTTGTTATTGTAAGAGAGTGCTTATGTGTCTTAGCTGGATTGTGCAAATGACAATGTTTGTTCTTAGCAGCAAGATGATAGGAAGCAAGTTAAATTCCTCCTTTCCTTTTAATTGTATGCTGGAGTAGCAGTAAACTGCGAGGCTGTTGAGGAGAGCTGCTGGATTTGTAGTATCAATAAAAATATCTTAAAACATGAGTCGTTCTGAATAAAATCACAAAATATTCACGTTTGTCATCCAGCTGAATTTCAGTACCTTCTGCATGCCTTCCTGTTATAGCCCTGCTTCCTTTCACACTGGGGATGTGCTGCTTTGTTGCCACATCCAACCAGTTGCATGAGATGACTTTGATACTTTAAAGCAATAGGGTTTTTACTGCAGGGTAGCTTATAAACAAATGATTTATAGGCAAATGCATGAAGCACAGTAGGAAATTTTAAACATTGAGTCTGGTGAGAAAGATTAGTGAAGGAAGTACTTCTGAATGCAGAAGCACAGTGTGATACTGCAGTTCTGTAATTTTAAAATACTTTCTGGGTTAAGCATCTCCCTTGTCTTGTTTCCAGTGGCAGTTGTTTGTAATGTTAACAGTGAAAGACTGGACGTGTGAGGTTGCATTTAAATTCATTAAGTATGTGCCTTTCTAAGTAAGCATATGGAAGGTTTGGAATGCTTGGAACTGAGCGACTGTAATATCATAAAGGCACGGGGTCATTCGTGTCACTTCAAGTAGGTTTTTCCCATACTACTTCACTGCAGGCTCCAAGTCAAAATTTGAAGGCTGCTAACGTAATAGAGTCATAGCTGTCACTTGCAGGAGAGCTGGCAGTTCCTTAGGCTGGCTGCCTCTGCTTGCAGAGATGTATGTCCTGGCTGCAGGAGTGTTACAGGTGTCTGTAGCAGGCAAAACCACGCGGGCTTGGCTCCGCTCTGGTGCAGAGGTAGCCTGCGAGGTTGTCAGCTCTGGGTGGAAAAAATATACATGTCCAAGTTTGAAGGTGCATGTTGAATTTCTGAGGCTGTCAGGTGTCTGCTTAAGCCTGCTTAATAGCTGTGGCCTCGGCCCTTACAAATACACCTCTCACTGTGTTGGCTTGCAGGTCTGCAAGAGGAGTCTGTGCACTGTAGCAGTTGTAGCTGGTGTCTTTCTTCCCTTACGGGTTGGGCTCTTGGGCTGTGTCCTAATGAGATGAGCTGTTCCAATCCTCGTGTCTGTTGTGATTTCATACTAGAGCTGATCTTTGAGGCCTTCAAACTCTCTGAAGTTCAGAAGAAGAAAATAAAATTGGGAAGCAAGAAATTTCTGCATCTGTAGTCAATATGATGCACTTTCACAAATGACTTCATGATGATGAACAAATCCTCTTTCAAAAACCCACAAACTGCATCTGAAATCTGAATTCCTTTCTGAAGCTGACCCTTAGACTTGAACTTGTTTATGCTGAGTTTTTGCCTTACTAATTTTCTCGGAGAGCATTTAAAAATCATCTTCTCTAGGGGCAGTGCAGACTCTTCTCAAACCACACAGTAATGTAAAGGATTCCAAAAAAACTAGGGCATGTTGTCTTTCCAGTTGTGCATGGAAATGCCTTTCATTTCGTGTTTTTTATGAAGCAACTAACCTCAAATCCATAAACCTTGTTTTAGGGTGTTTTTCTCACACCATGTGAGTAGGTCAGGAAGTAAGTGGTTGGGCAGAGCACCTTGAAGCTGCTGAAGGAAATGTTACACACTGTCCATGAACCAGCTCCTGTGCTGCTTGGACCTTGTTCTGCAAACTTAGTGTAAAGCTGTGCTCATTTTTCTTTTCTTCCAGAGTTCATTTCCCATCAGGTTTGTGAGTTGAGTTTCCCTTTCCAAAGGGCTGAATTAAGGCAGAGAGGAAAGAGGTGAGACCTCATGGCTATAGGGAGGTGAAATATCCCATTTGTCCTTAAGAGCAGCAAGTTGTTGGGTTATGTCTACACTGCCAAGGAAAAGTTGATGCTCTTGTTTGACCAAGTCTGGGTGATAATGCTTTAGTGTTTGCTCCATAAAGCAAACAACCATTAAGAGCGTGGTGTGATGTGAATTGGTGGCTGTGTTGTCCAGTGTAACACTGCTTCCTCCAAACCATCACTTGTGGCAATCTAACTTTTGCTGAGGTTGTAATATGTAAGATGAAGGAACTCCAGTAAGATGGCCCCTTTGGGAGAAATGGATGCATGGGGCCACTTGAGAATGTCTGGCAGCAGAGGGGATATGCCCAATGGAGCCTCTGGCTTGCCAGTGAAAACTCCTTATGCTGGGATGAGAGAGGGCTGGTTGGCTTGGGTGCAGCTCTGCCAATGTGTGGACCAGGTCCTGCACTGTAGCTCTTTGCAGAGGCAGTATCACAGGGTGCCGTGGTGTCTGTGAAGGAACTGACCTGGGTTCAGCAGAGCTTGCTGGCAGCAGCCATGTCAGAACACGGAGCCGCTTCGTGTGGTTTCTTTGCATCATGCTGCCCACTGCCTGTGCTTTCCCTCTCTTTGGTGGACAGCCCCACTCTCTCCTCCCAGCTCCCCATTGTAGAGGATTGACTGCACAACATTAAAACAAGAACCAAAACAAACCCACAAAACTAAACAAAGAACACAAAACCTAATTTCTTTCTTAACAATAGTTTAAAGTGATGTGCTATGTCGTGTAGCACTACCGGTCGTCCTCAAGTCTCGAGCGCTAAGGAAATTAATGGTATCTTCAATTTTCATTTACATGCTATTGAGAAGTTTTAAATTAGGTGCACAGCTTCATGTCTGCAGGTGTTATCCTTCTGGAAGGATCTAATGGAGAGTGTTTCCTTTCCAGAAGGGAGTCAATGGCGAGTCTGAATGGATATTCTCATACCTAACAGATCCATCAAAGTGTTTGTCATCTTACAGACAACTCTTGTCAGTGCTATCCGTCTTTTCTCTCGGCTAGTCAGAGTGTCAGACTGAAGAAGAAACTTCTTTCAGCCGAATTAAACTGACAGTTAGTGGGTAACATGCTGAAAATAGCAGGAAATTTCTCTGTTATTTTAAAGCACAAACGAGCACAAACCAAGGCACAGCTACCGTGCAGTGTTTTCCATGTATTCATACTCACTTTTGCTACTCCAAGTGGCAGCTAATCAGCCAGAAACCATATTTAATTCTTGAAATCTAAGCATTCATTGCTCAGTTCTCAGGAGCTGTGTATTGACTGGTAGTCTGCGCTGCACAGAAGTCAGTTGTGGGCATACTGCCAAAGCTGTTTTAAATGTTTTGAGTAGTATGAAATACACACTGGTATCAAACTTGCAGCAATTCATGAGGGTTTTGTTTTCAACATTGTTGCAGGCACGCCATGGTATTTGACATAACAGCCAGATTTTAAGGATCGACTTCAGATTCATAGTCCGTTTAGACTTTACTGTGCAAATAAATTTTGTTGTTACAGGTTTGCCTTCTATGGAAGGGATTAAAGGCTTTTTCTTTCCTTTAGTGTAACTGACAGCTCTCTGTTGTCCTATGCCTTCAGGAGAGGTTGATGACAACAGCAAACACTTGACACCTATGAAAATCAGGCTTCGAATTCTTCACGTTCAGAAAAGCCTTTTTATATTCTTGTATATGTGGTATTGGAACAAAAGGTAATTTGGAAAAAGCATTTAAGGTCTGCACGCCTCAAATTCAGCGCTCTGTTTAGCGTATTCTTTTTTAAAGCACTTCCTAAAATGGCTTGACTATGGTGACAGGTACTTTAAACAAAATGGACTTGACAGCAGTGCTTTCTTCAAAAGGTAGCGATAGAAGCAGCCTTGCTTTTGACCTGCCCTCCTTTAATTTGGATTTCGTTGGTGACACCCAACAACCTCCTCCGAGACACACAGTGGGCACACTGTGTGCAGTCCAGAAGTGCCTCCAGATATTTGAGAGTGTTGGGTGAATTCAAGTGCACCTTTGCTGGAAAATAATCTGCTTTCCATTCCCTTCTTATCAGGCACTCTAAATCACTCCAGATTTTTAACTACAGAAAAGTGAAGTGCTTTTTTTTCTTTCTCAGCTTTCACCGGCGAGGAGAGACAGACCCAGCTCTGTCTTCACCAGTTAGCAGCAACCACCTTTGGTGTTTTTTCTGGTACCCCTAGGTCACCAAGCTTTGCTGCCTCTGGTTTTCTTTTTACTTGGACTATTGTATGAAGGAGCAAGCACTGCTTGACCTGCCAGTCTGTTGGCCCGTTGCAGTCAGCTCTCCTTTGTCTCCATTTCCTCTTATGCAGCGTGAATAGTACCTTTAAAGAAAGGAGGATTGAAGTGCTGCTTTTGCAGGTGGCCGTAGCTTACCTCTGTGCACTCTGAGTGTCCCAGGAAGGGGCAGGGAGACAGCAGCTGCTGGAGGGCGATCAAAGGACCTTGTGCTAAACCAGAGTGCAGAATCGCTGCAGGCAAGGGCAGAACTTCCCTGAGATGGGGTCGGATGCTGGCAAGCTGCAAGTCAGAGGTGTCTGTTTCTTTGCCTTCTCTCTATAGCAACTACTTAACCAGAGTGGAGAAGTACCTGTATTTCCCAGACTGCAGAGCATTTACAGTGGGACACAACAGAAGTGGCTTCCCGATGGCATCTTTGAGGTGTTCCTTCGCCTGGGCACGGAGGCAGTGCCGGCAGACAGTTCTGTTTGGCCCGGCAGGCCATTGGGGTTTCACGGGAGCACCGTAACACTGAAGCTCCTGCAGCATTGGGGGAGCCCATACTGTAGGAACAGTGGCTGTATTTGCCCTCTGCTCACAGCAGCAGCCCATGTCTTCTCTTCATGCCTCTTCCCCAGCCCGACTTGGCTGTTCTTTTGCTCCCTGGAATTATTTCCATTTGCACGTGTCTTGGGTGCAGCAGCTGTCAGCTGTGGGACTCCTCCTTGCACCAAGGCTCCCCAGGCTCCTCCATTCTGCATCACTGACTTGGCCTGGGCTGGGTGCCTGTCTGCCCCTCAGCCCTTTCATCTCCTCCCTGCTCCACTTTCTCAATCTCTGTGATCTCGGGAACCTCCCACAGCCGCTCCTTCCCCTCGTCAGATAACAGCTACTCAGTGCTGGCCGTGCCACTCCTGGCTCCCAGGCAGGTGCTTGCTGCCCTGGGTCCTCCCTGTAGCTGCTGCCTTCCCCCAGTGCCATTGTTTCTGTCTCACTCCCTGTGGGGTAGGTCAGGCTGTGTTGTGCACTTTCATTCTAACCTGCAGTGTTTTGGGACAGCCAGCTAATGTACGTGCATGGAGACTGTCTTCCAGAAGTTGTGCGTAAGAGGCCACATTTTTTGCAACCAGCTGAATTTGCAGGAGCTGTTTCTCCCATACGGTGTCGATGCAGCCACATCATACATTGAGTCACCTGCACTTAGGCTTCTCAGCTTCCCCAGTTCTGCTCCGAGGAGGTGGGCGAAGAGCTAATAGTTTGTGGGTGGCCGTAAAACATCCTTCACAGCTCTGCTGGTAAAGCAAAATGTAGCAGGAAAAGCCTCTCCTGCAGGGAGGCTGTCACAGAACTCCTGTCCCTTTCCTGCTCTGGGAGGAGGAGAGGTGTTGCAGCTCCCCATTAGTCTCTTTCTGCCATCACTTGGGTGGTATTGGGGTGCACGTGCTGTGCATGTGGGTTGCATTGCCTTTCTGACCTGCTGGCAGCTGCCTGGGGCAGCGTTATCTTGATGCTAATGGTGGTGGGGAAGAGTTCATGTTCCATCACCTCCCCATGCATTCCTCAGCCCAGGGATTTTGTGTGGGAAAGTAACAAAATCAGGACTGTAGCAGGACTTGCAAAATGCTGAGAAATGCTCACTGACTCTGGAAGATGCAGGAAGACACGTTTATTCTGCTTTATCTAATTCCCTGGGATGCAGCTGTGTGTTCATGCTACTCAAGGCAGAATTCTCCGAATCATACAAGAGAGGTCAGTAAGAGGAGTAGTAGCATGCCTCGGGGGATTGTATGGTTTAAAATATATCTCTGCTATAAATTGCAACAGATGGCTGGGGGATTCTTTTAGGTGGATTTTTTTTTTTTTTTCCAACAGTGCTTTCAAAAAAATTTTTCCCCCTCCAGCTTTCTCCTCAATGCAGGTTTCTGGTAAAAACATGAAAATGAACTAAGGAAGGGTGACTTTTTGTTGTTGTTTTGCAGCTTTGAGTGAAAGGTCACAGGAATTTCAGTGTCCTTTTTTTGTGGTGCCAGACAGAGCTCTCACCTCCACCAGCACTCCTACCCAGGCTAGGGAAATGTGGTACATGACAAGTGCGCAGTGGGCTTTTGCAGAGTCTGTGTGTATTTTGAACATGTGCAAGGTATGCTGTAGGATCTGCATTCTCTTCTCTCACTAGCATTCACTTCAGGTAGGAAAAGATCTGTCCTACGAGAAGGGGATTAACTCTGCTGGTTGGCTGCAGGCTGCGTATTTGAAGAATTGGCTGAGGATTGCCTCACAAGCCAGGGTTTGGTCCTCCCAGTACCACAGAAGCTGCCCGGTTAGTTTCCAGCCGATAATCTTTCCTTTGCTCGGGAGGGGTGTCCTGGGCTGTTGGGTTGCACGTGGTGTCTGGTTACCCCATGAAACTTGAATGCAGTCTTGAACTCTTGACCAGATATCTTATCTGTTCATGCTTTTCTTCATTATCCCTTCAACTGATGGGCTTTAGGTTTTTGTTGTTGTTTTAATATCTCTTGCAGCAAGATGGCTGGCAGTTCAATCAATTTTTCTTTTAGGTCACTCTTTATTTGGTGTCATCACTTAGATAAGGTCATAGATGTTATAGGCTTAGCTTCCTGTATTTCTCTTTGTTATTTTCTCTGTAGATGGGCAGATATTTTGCCTTTAATTATTTTTTGCCCTTACAGAAGGCTGCTGATGCTTGCTGCAGTTGAATATCAGGCCTTAGGAAATAGGAATCTGTCCTCCTTGAAGGTTGTAAACAGAGGTGGTCGTTCTTGCTTTTCATTTTGCCCTGTCCAGATGGATGCATTCTCATGTTCCATAAGCGTGTAGGATTTGCAGATCTCTCTTGACCTGTCAGAATGAAAGCCAGCTGTAATAATTTCATATCTGCCTCTTGGGTTGAAACAAGAGCTGGCTGCTGTGAAGCTTGTCATGTCATTTGGAGTGCCAAGCTCCCTTTGTGACACTCAAGGCCTCATTGGCAGTTTCTTTTCCCCTAAAATGAGAACTCTGAACAGTTATTCTCTAAAATGCTTTCTGTGAGTGTGATGGGGTTGCCCCACTGTCCCCAGACAGGGCATGAGAGAACTTGTAGTGCTGCCTTCAGACAGAGCTCTGAAACCAGCCCAGGGGCTTTGTGATAGCAAACCTCTGTGACTTCAGATTCACGACTTGCGCTTGAAAGTTGTTGATGAAACTTGAACAGGATTGGGGGGGCATTGGGTCTAGGTAAGCTGGAAGTAGCTCCCATCATGTCTGTGTGCTGGAGGATGCCTGAATGCCGTGCTGAGAGGTGGAGGAACGCGTCGGTAAGGATAAGGAGCCGGTTGCTCTAACAGCATCTCATCATAAATAGCAGGGTAAGTAATAACTGTGCATCTGTAGTAAAGCAAGAAAATGTTTTAAAAGACAATTTGTGAGGAAAAGCTAAATAAACTCCTTCTCCCAAGAGAGATGCTCTTGAAATAAATTGTTTAAAACAGTTATGTCTGCTGCAGTCTATTTTAATAAGGGACTGGGGAGGGGAAGGGGCAGAAAACGTGATCACTGTTTGCAATTTTTCCTCTGTTCTTGGGGTTATTTTTTCATTCAAGCCCAAGCTCTCAAATCTTATTTTATCATAAATCTTCTAAAAATAAATAGTTGTTTAGAGGAGTTTTTGGTAGGGTATGAAATACGTATACACCAGGGCTTAGTCGTGTAAAGCCAAGTATGACTGTTCTCATCTGAAAGCATCTCATTGTCCTTAAACGTACGGTGTCATTGTAGTCTTCATAGTTTCTGACAAATCCCAGCTCCGTGGTTCTCCTGTTCTGGATTGGACATTCTAGGTAATAAAATAATTCTTAGTATAAATGACCACGTTAAAGTGTTTGTTTATTTTCGAAAACACTGGATGGCGAAGTCAAGTTGTCACTGGTTTGGAAGAGCCAGAGTTACTCCTCCTGCTTGTCTCTCAGTTAGGTTACGATTCTTAATGACTTTACTGCTTGCCAGCATCCCTCCCACAGACTGTTTGCCTCATCCAGTACACCGAGTGGATGGTGCTAATCTTGATGAGTCTTTTCCCTTATTGTGGAATACGTGTCACGGCCATAAATTTCCTGCAAAGTAGTCAAAGCTTGCTTTAAAAGAAGAATTAATCATTTCAGCGTGGACTTTTTTTTCCTATGGTATTTCACAAACGTTTGTGAACCTGCCTTCCAATTGTAATGTATTAACAGCTTCTTCCCATCTGCAAGTGCTGCTGCCACTCATGTTCCTGGCTGCAGGAGGCCCATTCTGCCTTGGTGCTGAGGGACGTGACTCCTGGCTGTGCCTCCCCGGCTCTGTGCGGATCGTGGCTGGTTAGCCCAGCCTCAGTTCAGGGCATGCTGTTTCTGAGGCGTGGATGTTACATCTTGGGATGGGATGCCTGATATCCTGGGAGCTGAAGCACTGGGGAATGTTTGAGTACCTGTGCAAAGTCAAAAGCAAGGTCTGTCCACACCAGTGTTCTGTCTGGTGGTCAGTAACAGGAGGTGCCAAGGCAGGAGTAGAAGAATAGGGTGCGTGCACTGTGGTGTTTTGCCTAAGCATTTTCCCAGCCCCTGGTGATTTCCAGGGTAGGTTATCTTCTTCTGAGTTATCTAGTTGCTTCTGAACCTGTGCAGACTTGTAACAGCCGCAGTGTCCTATGGTCAGGACTGAAAGGCCTACGTGCAGGTAGGGTGCGAGTGCAAAAACCTTGGCTGCAGTGCTGGCAGTGGCGCTTGGAGAAATTCAGCTCAGCACCAAGTCAGCCTGTAGGGTGGGATTCGGTTGCCTAAGCCAGAGGTAACTTCTGCCTTCTGAGTACTGTGGGATGGGTGTTCTGCCAGGCCTCCAGCTGCTACTGCAGGAGTTGCAGGCATCTTGGATGCGTGGGGATTTGACAAATACGGCACTTGAGTTTAACTGCTGGGAGATGTCTCCTCCCGTCTTGCTGCATCAGCTGGAGTGGGAATGGAACAGTTGGGGTGTTTTGATACAGATCTGTGCATTCCCCACTTCTGTTCTCTCATTTGTGAGAAACATCTTCTGCTTCTGGTCTGGTTAGGTTTTGAGGCTCTGACAGAGCTCGCACTGCAGGCAACACACACATCCTGCCTGTGCCTGCTTCGGGAGCCAGCAAGTCCTCCGGGTCTCAAGGCAGCTCCCCTAAAAGGAGAGAACTTGCCATTAGTGATCATCTGTGAGTATTTTTGTGCTTAAAGCTCCATTTCAGGGCAGGGTTAGGTTTCTGCCGAGCAGTATTTAACCCAGAGGTTGCTGCCTCCTTCACTGGACTGCTTCCAGCCTCTGCAGTGAGGGACCTTGCAGACCAGGTTTTTTATCCCAGCCTCACAGTCACAGTTGATTAATTAAAGTCTTGCGACAGAATGCTTAAAACACTTGTGTTTGCAAGTGCGTGAGGAAAACAGTATTATGTGGAAGGAAAAGCAATACTGTAAATGAATTAGTTTGTTCTTAGCTTTTATTTGGCTGTCAAAGAAAACAAGTGTTAACAGCACAGCTCAGAAAGGTCTGTGTTTACTTATCTGTTTAAACAGCAGGAGGTCCTTGAGTTAAGCAATAATTACAAAATGCTGCTGTACAATCTCCTTCAGCGTATAGATAACCCTGAGCTCTTGTGCCCTGTGCTGCCTTTCCCCGCTGGTTCCCTGTCATCCTTCCAGACTCCAGAGCTCTCCCTCGTTGGTCGCAGCTGCTCCAGAGACACTCAGCTGAATTTCTGCAGTGGACAAAACAGCCTTTTCCTGCAGCTTCTCCCTCCGCTGCACCTGAGCAGTCTTGGCCGAAGGTTTGAGAAGGAGATGTCTTTGTAATATGTAGTATTGCAAACTTGGGCTCAGGCATTTAGCACTGACCAAAGTTGCAATCAACTGAAAATGGCTGCTGCAATTTCAGTCAGTACAGAGTTGTGCACTCAGTTTCATTCTCACAGACCGTGGTTTGTGTTTTTTAAGTGATGTTTTCAAATCGTTGTTGCAAATTTGACACTTGGATGGGAGCTGTATTTGTCTCCAGAAACCGCTGTTAATAGCTTTCCATGGCCCTAGTTGTAACAAAAAGCACTCCAGCCCATCACTTAGTGGTCATGTTCAAATTCATAGCAAAGCTGATAGCCCACTCTTGCTCAGGGCTTTGCTCTCCAAGCGTGTAATTAAAGATTGCTGGATTAAACATTTCTCCTTAAAACTGCATGTGTGTTCATGGCAAAACTTGTAATGGTCTTCATTCCTGATTTGAGTGCAGGAGTGAAAAACAGACTTTCGCTGTTATCCAGCTGTGGAGAAAGCAAATTAGAGGCCTCTGAAGGGGCCAGGTGTCCCTTGGCAGCATTTCGATGACTCTTGTCCCTAGTAAGCAAGCTGCAGTTTCTAAGTCTGTATGGGTGTGGGGAGAGCTCCATTCTGCTGTTTATAAACCTAAATGGGTTGTGGTCTCTCAGCTCCTCTTTCCTACATTAGTGCTTAGTTTTTCATCTTCCTACACTGGATTTATTCAGTGCTTTTGGTGCTCCAGAGCTACCAGGAGCACACAGTGATACAAACTGCTTGGATCAGGACGCAGATACCAGCGAGGCGTTCCGCGTGGTCAGACATCTCGTTTTGCAGACAGCTGTTGTGGTGGAAGGCAGCAGCGGCTCTTTCTGCAGGAGGACTTTTTCTGGACCAAAGCAGTCAGATCTGGAAGATCTCATAGTGTTAGAATGATTGATGTGAAAGTCCAGTGTCCTATTGCCAGCATTCCTGATAATTTGGTATTTCGAAACGTCCTCCTAGCAGATATGTGGCGCTGATTGTAAACTGAAACGCAAGAATGCTGAGATTATGGGTGCAGAGATAATGCTTCTGTGTCGTGTGTAATGTTTTAGTTTGCTAAGCCTATAGTTTACAGCTGGTATTCCCAGGAATCTCCAGTTGCGCTGGCAAGTTCTTCTCTTAACCAGCAGTAGCTTGCACAGAGGCTGCATGGGGGTAGGAGCACGGGTTATGAGGACTCTTGGTGCATAAGGGTGCGTTTGATGACAGCAGTTCATGGCTGAGGTCCCGCAGATGGCTGCTGCTCCAGCAGGGAACAGGACCAGCCACAGGGCCCCTCACCAGCTCCCCTCAAAGTGTATTAAATCAGATGGGATTTGGGCATCCTGCAATGGCAGGGAAAGCAAAGAGCCATTGCTAGTGGATGCTGGAGATGTCCTGAGCAGAAAAGGAGTGTAGCTCTGTGCCTGGCGCTCAGCAGGGTTAATCCCGTTGGAAGAGGCGAGCGTTTCCTGCCCAGACTCATCCTCCATGGCTCTGGGTGCAGAGGGTGCTTTGGGAGGCTCCTGGGTTCTGCTGGGCACCACCACTGCTGCCTGTGACACTGTGAGTCCGTGGGAGGGTGCCTGGGAGCAGTGTACTTCATTTCCAGTATAATGATGTGGCCGTGCTTGGGAGTAGGAGTCTCCTTCTATCACCAGCAGCATCAGGATGGTGTTTGGTTTTGATCAGCCTCTTTCCTTAGCTTAAGAGTGAGCTTCTTATGGCTTGCTACAAGTGTGGTATTTCCTAGTCTGCTGAAGCCTGTAATAAGTCTGGGGCTCTTGTTAATTTTCCAATAATGTAAATTAGTAAGATGCACTGGATTGAGAAATTGCATACAAAATGTGGCTTACTGAAGCAAAACTGGAAGGTGTGGTGGCATTGCAAGTTGTACTCCCCACAGCATTATCTTTTTTTAGGATCACTTGCATCCTTTGTAGTTTGCTTGTTTATATTACCTCTGTTCCTTTTCTGAAATGCTGATTTTATAATACTACAGCCAGCTGCAGCTGGCTTCTTCCCACTTTGCATCGTAAGAAACATTTGATTAAAAGCACGTAGTAAACTCCCTTTAAAGTCCCAGCGTTTCCACACTTTGATGTTGCCATGTTATTATTTTTTTAAAGAAACCCATGCCTTTCCTGTGTGTGCAGATATGCTTCTCTCTGTGTCACCTCGGTATGTTTTCAGAACCTTCTGTGATTGTGCTTATTTCATTAGGATTTACTAACAAATAATCCTAATAAAGTACGATTGCATGAATAACTCTACTTATTTCGTTAGGAGTTACTAATGAGTGGTCCTAGCAGTCAAGGACCAGGTTCAGTTCTCTTGAGAGAGCCTTCCTAGAACCAGGGATGCCTTGTAGTTTCTGTGCAGATGTGATGCTTCTTACCACACTGCTGTAACTTTGGGTATTCATAATACAGCTCACTGAGAAGGAAATCATTGTTTGGATATTAAATGAACTTTTAAGACAACAACAAATCCAAAAAGGAAAAAACCCACCACCTGAATACTCCGTACAGCTCTGTTGTCTCCAGCTTGCAGCTCTGCTCCCTGTGACGTGCCTTATAATGTGATACTGCCTGGCCAAGAAGCTGGGTAGGAAATGGCGGTGTTCCTCTCCCCCCATGCAGTGAGGCATTGCAGGAGAGTTGTTACGTGACCCTACGACCTCTGCTAATTTGAAGTGTTTCTGCAGTCAAGTTATACAAAGGAGCTGCCTATAAAAGCCTGATTGAATTTCAGTCTTCTGGCCAAATTGTGCGAGTTTGGAAGAGAAGAAAAACATTTGAAAAAATAATAATAAATTAGAGGTTTGGTTCAGGTGTGTAAAGGTGAGGTCCCTTGCACATGGCAAGTGTGTGGTTTGAGGGGCTCTGTTACTGGACCTGTGTTATATATTCTTGGTAGAAGAATCAACACAAGCTGACCAGTCTCTCTGCAGGACTAACGCTTTTGCGTTTGTCAGTTACAAATACGTTCTCATCTTTTTCCAACTCCTGAAGAGATTCCCCTTGACTACATGTTCTTTGGTGTACACTCTTACTTACAGAGTAAGAACAGCTGCTGAGGTTGGTAAACTTCAAAGATCACTTTGTGGAATGGCTTAGTAACTTAAGTTTTTAGGTAAGTGCTATGTTTCCTTACAATTGGGTCGTTTTTTGTTATGATACTTTAATTCTGCTTCCCTGTCAAAATGGAGCTTGTATCAGTTTGCTTGCTTTATTTTGCCCCCCGAAAACACAAACATAAAGATTCTTAGGATGGGACAATATTTTCTGTTAAAATACAGGAAATGTTAACAACAGTATTTCACAGACTTTTAATAAAAAGTGATTCAGTTGTGGTTTTGCCCTGTGGAATTTGTTGCTTGTTTAAATGAACTTTGATTCTGCTGTTCTTAGCTTACCCTGTGCCTGTGTGCCAAGCGACCTGTGCTTTTTCACGTGTCCTGGCTTCTGAGGGTGTTTGTTGGAGGGTGTGGTGGGTCCCAGTTCTCGTTCTCTTTAACATCAGCAAATGTGAGTTTTCTATGGAAAAAAATCTGGAAGACTCACTTCTCCCTTCACCTCGCATGTGTATCAGCTCTAACAGATCTCACATCTTCGTGAGCTTCATAATTACGTTTCCTGAAACAGAAGTTGGGGCTAAGGAAAGGTGGAGTAACAGCAGCGTTTCCTTGTGCCTGTAACATCCTGCCCATAAAAGCAGGGAAATAGCTGTTTGGAAAGAAAAAAAGAGCAACTTCTGAACTTTGTTGTAAAATCAACACGTTCTGCCATTTGCTGCTTAAGAACAAAGCCTGTGAGTTTTTTCTCCTTCTCTGGTTTCCTGGTGGCCATTCTCCAGCATGGCAAAATAGCTTGTGTTTGGAGTCGGGCCATGCAATCAGGTTGTAAGCCAGCAGGCCCTTTTCTCCAGTGCAGGCTTAGTGCTGTTCTCCCAACCTTTCCTCAGAAGAAGAGCTGTGTTTATCCAGCTCTTCCACTGGGATACTCATTAACCATGTTTTAGCCTTCTGTTCGCACCGCCCATGGAAGCCTACCCATTGTGACCTGCTCTGTTCTCCTCTCTGTATGACGTCCTGCCAACGCTGATCTACAGGGCGCTGCTATCACCCCGCTCTTTTATTGGTGGCATTAAAAAATGAAATGGAATCTGGTGGTGGCAATTGCCCTGTTATGCTGCAGTGACTCACCACTCCAGCCTTGTCTGCCTGAGATATGACTCATGAGCAGCCAAGGAGGAGCAGCACGCTCGTGGCAGCTCGGGAGGCAGTGTGAGCTGTCTGCCGGTACGTAGCACCAGGCTGGCGCGGCGCTGGGGCCGTGTGCCAGAGCATGTGTTGCACTGGGTTGCTCCAAGAGTGCATAGCACCCTCACTGCTCCTAGAGTGTCCCAGCATGGGCTTCTGAAACCTGAAGCATCCAGATTCATTTGTGAGAAATAAATGTGTGAGTGTTATGAAGAAACAAATTCATACTGCAAGTAGGCAGCCAGCTGCTATTCAGCAAGTGTATTTTGGCAAAAAGGGGTGAGTCAGATGAGGTGGTGGCAGTTTTCCATTTCTGTAATGGTAGTAGTGTTTGTTGTCTTTCTCTTTAGAGAATGTAAGACTTGTGAAGAAACTTGTCCTTTTGTCAGTCCCCTTCTGCTCACAACTGAAGCGTTGGGTAGCTCAGTGAGGTGTGCATCTGAGTTTATTATTCAGTTCCCCAAACAGCTGAGGAAGCTGCTGGATCTCTTGGTTCGTCTGGCACTGACCTCATGTTTGAAACTTTTCTGAAGGGAAGAAGCTCTCCCCTACTACCCGCTTCTCAAGAAACCCTGCAAAACTGAGGAAACAGTTTATTAACCAGTGTAGAAAAAGAAGGGATTAGAAGCCTTCAGAAAGCAGATTATCGTTACCATACTGATGAGGTTTATTCAAGGCATAAACGTGCCGTATAAATTGTTCTGTTTCCTCACGGTGCAGCAATTTGAGGATCAAGTACCACCTTACCTATGTGAACTTGAGGTCCCTGGGACATGTACGTGTCGGCGTGGTGTGGGGCTGAACGGCTGGGGTCCAGAGGCCCTCCTGCCTTCACCGTCTCAGCTGAGCCCCATGATTGCATTCATCATCTGCAAGATGAGAATAACAAACTGGGGAGTTGTAGCAGTGTTGTATCCAATACGGGTTCAAGGCTCTTCCCTTCTTCCTTCCCTTCTTTCCCTTTTCCTTCTTGCTGGAACTGCAGTTGAATGTGAGCTCTGAAGCTTCAGCGACTTTAAAGATGGAACTTAAGTCAAATTGAACTCAGGTGGGGAAGAACCAAAAAAATCCTGTTTGCTGCAGCCTTGAGACAGATTATTGACTGAAGGTTCTGTTGTTTGGTTTTTGGTTTCCTTTCTTCTCCTCTCGCTGTTTGCTGTCGTAGGGCTGAGGATGTTAAAGAGAAGTAAAATCCTATCATAAAGGTTAATGTAAGTAGAACACGGTGGTGGTACTGAGATGGTCACCTACTTCAGCCCCTTACACACACACTTTTTTTCTTGAAATACTGAATTTTTTGCCAGATCGTACCTGGCAGCAGTAGGTGAAGCTAATGATTGTCCTGTGATTTCTTGGATACGTCTTTGGCTACTATCTTATTTTTAATAAAACATGCTGATATTGAGGTTGCTCAGGAGGGTTCCTTCACTGCACCATTAGCTGTTAATGAAGTGCACCAGGTAATCTAAATGTTCTGGAGTGTAAGGGGAGAAAAATCCTTTGTGCAGGCTAGTCTGCAGGGGCATCTCCTTTTGTTTTCTTTTTGTGAAATACCTAATTTGGATGCCTCTTTGAAGAGACTCCTTCATATTTCTGTGGAAGTTGCGTAGAGAATTCATCATACAGGGAACAGTGAGAGCAATAGAGTTGGTGTAAAAATATTTCCCATGTGCTATTTCATTTTCTGTTGAAAAAGAGCTGCAGTTACTGAAAACCTTACTGGATATGGGTTTAGTTTTTAGCTCTTGCCATCTGATTTACACATGCAAAGCAGCAGTTGTGTAAGTTGGCAGTAAATGCATATGAAGGCTTTGTCCTGACCGTGTTCAACATACTAAGAAGGTACTTCAGCTCTTTGGTGGCTTAGAGGGTGTGTATACTTTATTAAAGATAGCAGTGATTGCTTACAACTTTTTCTCCAAATTATTATAGGACTTGGAGGCCTTCAGAATGCAAATTTTATTTGAGAAATGGATAGTTGCACTTCCTCAGTTTTGTGGGGTTTCTTGAGAAACAGGCGTGGTAGGGGAGGGCTGCTTCCCTTCAGAAAAGTTTCAGGTATGAGGTCAGCGCCAGATGAGCCAAGTAGCTTCCTCAGTTGCTTAGGGAACTGTGTGTTCCCCAGCAAGGAACTCACCCTGCAGTCAGCACTCGATGGAGGAACCGTGCATCCGTTGGAGCAGCGCTGTGTTCGTGGCAGTGTCCGACAGGGAAAGCTGTCTGTCGGGGTTGTGCTGTGTCAGGAGAGGCAACGTCTTACGTCATGCTTCCTAGGTCGGAATTATTACTCTGCAGTTTTGAAAGAAAAAAACAAGCTCTTATAAGTAGAACAAATCCGAACAAAACTGACTGCTTGGTAGGACGGTGACCATGGCAGACTTGCTCTAACTTGAGCCCTGAAGCTGGGCCTGGGTAGGAAGCTGTTACCTGCTTGACCCGGGCAGATTTCATCAGATGGCATAAAAATAGTTTGATGACCCAGTCAGTGAACTACCCAGGCAGACCTGGGAGGAGATCATTGCTCTGAAGATAAAATGGTGCAAAAGCCCAGCCTGGCGCCCAGCTCCCACTCAGACGAGGCCGACGTCTGAACTCGCCTCAGATGCGAGAGGCCTGGCAGTAGCCGGGGGGCAGAAGCAGCACGTCTCTGCCTGGCACGTGGCTGGCTCTTCCCCCACAGAGCTTCCCCAGGTTGGTTTCCAGTGCCAGTGTTGATGTACAACGTAGATAGCTGCATTTGAAAACCGTGGGATGTCGTTGCAAGCAGCCTCTTCCTGCCTTCTGGTGGATGGAGCCTGCGGGATGCCAGCGCTTCGGGTTCGCGTGCAAATACTGTGGCGTAATGACCCGGGGTCCTGGTGTTACCTAACTGTCTGAGTGCTAGCTGGATGAGTAGCTTAGCTTTCAGACAATGCTTCAACTTCTTTTCAAGATATACTAATTAGATTTCTATACAATATCTTGTATGAGCTTGTTTCCAGCTGTCTGCTGAAAGCTAGGTTTTGTCGGACGGGTCTCACAGAGGCTGGCAGTCCATTTTTACTTTGTTAATCCCTTGTCTGCATAAATAGCCAGCAACCTAAACTCACACACTTTGTGTAGAGACCTGAAGGAGGGAAGTTAGTTATTGTGATGTTTCTTGCATCTCATTTTACTAGATATAATTTGCAAAATTGAAACAGCTGTAAAATGTTACTTAACTCATGTAATGTATTGCTTTTAAAACGTATCATAATATGAAAAAAACAGAGTACTAGTGTGCATAAAATCTGCTATATCGTTGTGGGCAGGCTAATGCCAGGCCTTAGAGACTATTCTTCATACAATTGGTTTTCACTCTAAGCAAGTGACTGCCTTTTAAAAACTGGGTTGCCTGCCAGTAGTTGAAGTACAGCCTTATAGGGTATGACAGGCTTTGTAACTAGGGGTTTTCAGAGGTGAGGTCATGATAAATGAAACTTCAGCAATGTTAATGTCACCAACCAATAGATTTATTTTTCCAGCCTTCCTTTAACAATGCCTGAACATGAACTGTGTTTATATTGCCCCTGTTTATAGGAAAATAATTTGTTAAAATGAATGAAGGGAAGTTAGTTAAAGCTGCTGTTTTCTTTCCCTGCTGCTTAAAAGTATTCAGCATATAAACATAGGAGTGTTTACATCGGAGAGGTCAGGCAAGAAAGATAATGCTTTGTGTTACCCTTTCATTAGCATGCCAGTCCACATTGTGTTGGTGCTTGGGGAAAAACTGCAAATAGTCTGCAACTAAAAAGCATTTATTGGCTGGATTGCCTGCACCTTGTAAAATCATGCCAAAATGATGAACTGTGGCTTTCTGTGACCACAGTGAAAGAGCCCTGGCAGAGAAACCAAGCTGTGTTATAGATATCCTAGCTAGGGATTTTTCACAGATCTGTAGTGTTCAAGTTATGACAGATCACCGACGTTTTGGTGCACCTGTCATGTTCTGCATGCAGCCCTGCTCAGCGCATCTCGGGGGGGCACACTGGAGCTATTTGCCCTTCTCTAAAACAATAAAGAGTCTGGAGCGGCTGTGTTAGGAGTCGAGGAGCACCGCATTTTGGGGAGGTATGTGATTACGGTGTACAAAAGTATGAAGGTGATGGATAAACTGACGTGAATCAGGTTCACCAGATCCTGCAATATTAGGATCAAGGGGCACCCATTACACCTAACAGAGGTTTCCTTCTATCTCAACAGCAGATCGCTTTAAAGCAGGTGACAGTCCTTCACACCGCACGTGTGAATTTCCAGAGCTCGGTGCCGCAGGGGGTGCAGACTGGCGAGTTCGAAGGGGGTTTGTGTGCATGCATGAGCAGCAGGGCCATAAATGGAGACTAAAAGTGCTCAGAAGGGAGGTACCCTCTGCATTCCTGCTGAAACAGTTGTGGATGCCAGCCGAGAGGCTGCAGAAAAGGCTCACGTGCTCTCTCGAAATAGCCTTCTTTTCTGCTGCTGTTGCAGGCAGAATACCAGGCTGGATGGACCCTACACCTGGCCCAGGCGGGCATTTCTGCTGTTGCTGCCTCAGGAAGGCATGGTGCAGGTTGTTCTACTCGCTCCATTAGGATAATTAAGACTTATGTCAGCCAAGCCTGCTTAGAAAAACAAAGTGTTTTGGACTGCTTCCCTGCCCGGTGTGCCACTGACTGGAGGGTGGGAACTGGGTCACACAGAGCGCAGAAATAAAAAGGTACTGAACAGGAGACAGAGGTTACTCTGCCCACATCATCCATCCCGTCAGAAAACTCCCTGTTCCCTGACCCAGAGAACAGAGTGTCCCTGTTCAGGAGGACACAGACATTTTGAGGTGCAGCTACATGAGAAGGTGCAGAGCTTGGAACTGTGTCTGTTTGCTTTTTGTGTCTGCTTTTTGTTTGTTCATTTTTTAGGGTTGTTTGGATTTTGTTTTGGGGTTTTTTTTTAGTTGCTTTTTTTTTCTCTTTTGTTCTTCATTGTCTTTCTCCTCCGTACTTTTCTGGCTGCTGGTGGACATGACCAGCATCTTCACTTCGATTCTCAGGCTTTCTGTTGAAAGAAGAGTGCATCTTCTGAGCGTGGACTTGCCATCGGACGGAAGAATTTGCTGTTGCTGACAAAGCTGCCTTGCTCTCAGGAGAGCTAAGATGAGGAAAAAGCAAGATGTTTGTTTCAAGACAATTTAATTGCAAGGTTTCAATTTCCTTCTTTCCTGTGGGAGTGCTGGCAGGTTGTAGGAAAAGGAGCATTATTTCTTGTGAAAGTAGCAACACTGCATTGAGATCAGAAGTCCCTTTCTGTGTTTTCTTTCTTGTGTTCTCTACTGGGTGTTTTGTTGTACGATACCACTCTCAGTTAAATCCTTTCTTTAATGCAAACATAGTGAAAGTAAGTTGTGTTAGTTTCATTTTTTTTGTGGCTAAACAAGACTTTTAGATATCTTTTTCTTTTTTATCTTCTTTACTGTGGAATAGGTTACATTTTTCGGCTGTCAGAACCGTGGTGCTTTAACTCAAAAGTGTCTCCTGGTTACAGTTTGCAACAGGATCAGTGCATCTTCATTCAGTTGGCTGAATCAGGATTCACTGTATGTGTGGGATTAATAGGACGTGTGAAGGCTGAAGATAGGCACTGCCATTGCTTAAAAGTTGGCTTGAGCTCTTGCAGGCCTTCTGTTCTTTAGATGTCTTACAAAAATATTGTAATGTTCCTGGTGCAGGTCTACCTTTTGTCCATTATGTTTTCCTTTGTCAAGCCAAAAGGTGAAGAGGAGCTTGATTTCCCCATTCCTCAAGGGTCCTAAATTCCTAGAAATTTTGTGACGACTTCTGTGAGGTTAGAGGAGGGAGAGCTTCTTGTATTCCCCTGTAAATAAAACACTAGGAGCAGGATGGGAAAGCTGAGCATCTATAGCAAGACAAAGATCCTGAGGAAAAAGGCTTCAGAGTTTTTGGGTGTGGCTTTTTTCTTAGCCTGATTCCGTAGCAGCTTGCTTGCTGTTGAGTTTAGCACTTCCTTACTGCCTGCAGGACTGGGCTTTGGCAGTAACCGTGGGACTTGAACTTTATGAAAGTCCCAGATGTGAAGTGATTCTTCTTTTTTGGGACCACGGCTTGATCTGCAGTTCATTTTAATTGTAGTCTGTGCAGTTTTAGTTGTGTTCCTTGAGGATTCATGCTGAACTACTCTCTAGGGGGCTTTGTACTGGGCATGCGTGTCAGAAAGAGAGTGATTCTTCTCTAAACATCTGCCATGTAATAAATGGGATGTGCATGGGGGTCTGCAGGGGATAAAGAAAAAAACATTTTCTGTCCTTTTCATTGAGAGGAAGTTCAACTGTGAAGAGGAATTGCCTCATGAGTTTGAATGGAAGACCAGCTATTCCCCTTGGGGAAAGGAAAGCACTTGCCTCATTTCCCTCTCACTGGCAGCTGTTGCTTAGGAATTTCGTTTGAGAATGAACTGCTTTAGTTGACCTGAGGAATGGTTTTAATATGAATGGCTATCAATAGTGCGTACAGCAAGTGTTGGGAAGTGCAGCTGATTTTCACAGGAACTTAATAGGTTGGACTAAAAGTAGTGGTTTGGATTCTTGTAAATTCAGCTATCTTCCTGAGATCAGTTTTTATCTTTCCCATCTGTGCTGGGATGAGAAGCAGGGAATGGGGGGAGACCAAGAACTCTGATGAAGAAAACGTGCTTAATTGGGCTGGGAGGAGGAAGAGGTGATGACATGGCAGCCATTGCTGAGAGTATCACCTGGTTAGGTGACGGAGACACACCTAACTCAGGCTAGATTTTTGGGTTTGGCCAAAATGTCACTGAAATGTTTGAGCATTGTTCTGTACAGAAGTTCCTTTTTTGAACACTAGCACCCAGAAGTGCTGTTGTTAGGCCCTGCAGCACCTAGGTCCTGGCTGACAGCAGACACAGTATGAACTGCTGTGCTGGCTGTGCTTCTGCAGTGGTACACACAAGGATCTGTGGTTAGGAAATTCACCACCAGGCTGAGGTTTGGAAGAGAGGCAGTTTCACAATTCCCAACGTGCAGATTTTGCAGGGCGTGCATGCTGGGTGTCTCGCTGGGCTGGGGATGAATCAGCTGCCTCCGATTCGGCGCAGGGATGAGTTGTCGGACTGCAGCATGGCACCCATTGCGCTGCTCCAGGGAGCTGTGCTGGGGCTTGCAGGGCGTGCCCGTGGGTGCTGGGGGCCACAGCTGGAAAGGCAGCTTCTGTCCTGGGCCGGGTGAGCAGCCAGGTGACACAGACTGGCTTCTCCTCTCGCCAGGCCGGTCCAAACTGTGACAAGGACCAGTCACACGTACTTAGCTGTAACATCCAGATCTCACTTCTGAGCGCCTTTCCTCCCTCGAGCTCCATTTAACCTGGCTGAGGTTGGTGTAACTGCTTTCCCAGCGGTCCCGCTCTGCACATGTGTGACTTCAGCCCCTTGGTGCCTCTCCCAGAACTGCAATACACGTGTTCTGCAATGCCTGGCAGAGATGAATTTATTACTGCAGCTCTCCTGCTGGTGGGTGACTCAAGGCCTTTCACACATGTATCTATGAGACAGCAGAGTGGAATTTGATCTGCTGGACCCAGGCAGAGTTATCAGAGGACTTTTCCTTTAGTGGGTCCTGCTAGGATGTGAGGAATACAGAGGAAGTAAGTCATAGTTTGCCGAGCCCTCCCCCATCCCTCTGGGCACATTGGTCACAGATCTGTGTGTTTAACTGAAAGCATGGCTAGACAGAGCCCCGTGGCCAAGTGCCGCCCCATACTGCGAGCAGTTGGGCTCTGGGGAAAGCTGCATACCCTCTTGTCAATGAGATATTCTTATGTGTCAAGTGTAATTAGGAAAAAATGAAAGACACAGGTGCCTCAAATCTGTGTGTGGTATTCAGTGATACTCACTGAGCACAGCTGACCCAGGGGGCTCAGGCTTTCGCGTTCACAGTGGGCTCAGTGAGGTGTTCCTCTATGGACTTTCTCCTGACAGCAGTCACGGGGTGTTCATTGTTGCTTCAGCCCATGTGACAGCGATGTGATTCTTCAGGGACACCGGCGTCTGGCTGGCAGGGAGTTCCTGCTTGCTTGGTCGCAGTGTGTCCCCTGACGTGTGTGCAGCTGGAGCGTTCAGGCTTTTGTTTGGGAGTGGGAGCGTATCGCTAGGTTCACTCCTGAAGGTCTCGGGCTTAGGCTTCCCGTTGGGATGAGGTCTATGACAGCTGTCCTCCGCTGTTCACTCTCTGGTCTCGATGGTCATGGGTGGGGGGCTACCGTGAAAGTGAAGACTGAAGTAAACAGGGTTTCTGCCTGTCATGAATAGCACTTTTCTTGAAAGAATTTGGGTCTATTCTTTAATGCTTTAACCCCAGTCATCCTTTTTTTTTATTCATTCCATACTTCTTCGTAATCGATATGCTCTTAATTGAGGCACAGTCTGTGGTTGCTCAGAAGATGAGTTAGAGCCGCTCATTGCCTGTATACTGCAGAATGAAGTTCTCTCAGCTTTTGTGTAAACAGGGCTCTGTGCTTTCCATAGACTGAACTAACTCGGCCAAAACTGCCAGCCCTCCAGTGTCACTGCGGGGAGACAGAAGACTTTTTAGTGTTCAGCACTGTACGCTCCTGTACACACGGGAGAGCTGACCCCAAGGCAGCCCCAGAACTTGCTTTGCCTGGGCACTGTGCTTGGGTTGCACGCGTAGTGCCTGGATCCTTGGCAGTCCACAGGACTAGGCTGATCCCAGAGGGTTGCATCAGTTCTCACCTAAACAAGTTGCTGTCTAGTTTGTTTACCAAGGTGTTTTTTCCCCCATCTCTTTATTAATTTTATGATGTAGACAGGTTGTATACTTGCTGTGAGCCCTGTGAATTTGTCCTGTGCCATTAAAGGCAATGCGTTCTTTTTGTCTTCTCCAAAGTCCTTTCTGCCAGGTTAAACCTCTTGAGGTGCACAGAACTCGGTGTGATGTTGTTAGTGAAACAAAGGCTGAGGTTTAAGCATAGGAGAGATGAGGTCAGTGCTTTCTCTCAGTAGCAATGTGGGTGATATGAGTGATCACGATCAGTTCCAGCAGGGTGGAAGAGAGGCTTGATCTGTCCTCAATGAAATAATGACAGATATTAAAGCTGAGGTGTCCACCATTAGAAACTCACTATCAGAAGTGCTAGCAGACTGGGGAGGTGCAACCTCCACCATGTGCCCATCTGTCAGAAAGATGGGTCTGGGCTGGTGTCTGTGTTAAGGGGCTTGTCCCCAGCTGCAGACACTGGGAATTTTCTGAGTTAAGCTTTGAGTTTGTGAAAACAGACGTAGAGGTGGTAAATGCCAAGTTTGTGTGGCCGGAGCCTCGGCCCCTTCTCACGTGGTTTGGAGGTGGCATTCAGAGTGCCCACAGCTGCAGACTCTCACTGAGTCTCACTGCTTATGCTGCTTATTTGGAGCATTAAAGCAGCAAAAACTTCTCCTTTGATTTCAGAGAAAAGAAACCCCACTTAGGCACAGGAAAAAATGGAAAATACTGTTTTGTTTCCATCTATTCACTTGTTCTCAGATTGAATACTACAGAGGAGTAAGAGCCTCTGAGGAGATGAAGTGAGAAGTTTAGATGAAGTTGTATTTGTAATTATTGCATCAGTTTGGGGGAAGATGACAAATAGAAGAGTAAGAAAGATTAATTTCTCTAGTGAGACTGGAGACTTGGATTCTGAAAACGTTTAGTAATTTGGTGTTTTGTAATAACGAGGTGGGGTTTGGCAGCTGCGCAAGATGCTACGCGCGCTTACTGAGAGCTGTGCTGAGGAACCAATGGGAGAGTCATTGGCTGGCGATCAGTTTGCCTCAGTTTCCTGATCAGGGGAAGAAAGGTGTGCTCCTCGTGTTCCACAGGAAAGCAGTATTCGGGTCCAGATCAGAATCCAAGGTTTCTGGCTCCCGGTGCATTCAGACCACGCCTTTCTTTTTATAGCTGTGGGAGAAGAGTCAGCTCCAGCGTGTCATTTAGCAAAAGACCATATAGGAAAAGCAGCACGAAGCCCCAAGGAGCTAAAACTAGCCTGTTTAAAATTAGGAGACAGAAAAATGCCTTGCAGATTCTTTCTGGGAAATGTCAGCTTCTGGTTCCACACCAGCTGGGGTCATCCTGGCGAGCCAGAGTGCTGCCCAGGTGTGCACACAGGGCTGAGGCAGGGGTGTGCTCCCCTCGGATAAGCTCCAGGAGGAGGGGCAGATGGACCCTGAAAGCCTCAAGCCTCTGCTTCTCCCTTTCTAAGCGATGTCTTAAATCATTAAAGCTGGGAGCTGAAACTCTTTCAGACTATATATGGCGTTGGTGCTCATGATAGGAATCGGAGTGTATTTATAACGCTGCTTCGCTGCAGTGATGTGGATTGGGAACAAATGTTTGGTTGGATAAAATCCAGCTCCAGGGATGGGTTTTACTGCCGCGTGTAAAATCCGGAGCAAGCTCATAAAAGCATCAGTTGAAAATCTAGTAGGGCCTTCCCCATGGAAAAACCATGACTGTGGTGTGACGTTGCGTAGCTGCAGTGACTCATGGTGGCTCACGCAGCCGTCAGCATCCAGCGCGCGTCCAGGCTGCAGCACGGGGACGCTCCTGCCTTGGTGGCACAGTTGGGGTCTGCTGGGGTTACTTGTTAGTGCGTGTCGCTACTTCTATTTGCCTTCTTTCTTTGTTTAGAAATACTCATTTGTGCCCCAAGTAATATTTCGTGAAAATTCCAGCTGTATTCTTAACAATATTGCATAGCATTGACATGAGCAAGTCGAGCCATAAAGTGAGCTGAGCTGCTCTACATACTGCTGACAAATATTTGAATGAAAACAATTGGCAAAAGCAGGACACAAGTGTCTTTGGGTGTGTTGGTTTAACCGTCTCCGTTCAGTTCAAGTGTTCTACTTGATTTGCCAAACTTTTAATCCTTTCTTTTGCTGTACAGATAATTAATATGCATGGAGCCTCTTCTCTGAGGTTAATTGTCACCCAGACAGAGAAGGCTTAGATTCCAAATCATAAAAGAATTCTTTTTTTTTTTCTTCTAAAACTGCTGTATCTGTTGTTTTTAAAGGATGTTCAGAAGGAGACGGAACCTCATGTTTATCTCAGCAAAGAAGAAGTTAAAGAGAAGATACAAAGCTATAACTCATCTGTCACTGATAAATTAAAGATGACCTTGGTAAGTTTTGCATGGGGTTTCCATAACTTATAATAGGAGCAACTGCGTGGTACCTTTGTAGTGAACAATGAATCATTTCATTCTTAGCATCTACATATGAAACTGTCTCTGGTTTAATGACTTTGTAGTAGGCTCTCTCTTAGATCTGGAAATTAAATCTTATACCTGGAATGTTTTTATCCATGTAGCTTTTTTACATGAATTGAAACAAATTGTAGTAGAAACAAATCTAGATGTCATTTGAAATCTGCTCCAGATAAATTCTACTTTAACACCAAGATGCCAATTTGTCAAATGAAAATCCTCCAGCTGGTAAAGATGAACGTATTTATTCTGCTTGGGTTTATAAATGTTTGTCAAGTGTCTCTGATGAAGATGCTTGAACAATTGAGAAAAGTGAAAACATGCAGTATTAAAATGTGCAATGTTTATGATAGGAGACTCAGTGTTCAGGGCAGTGGTGCAGGTATTCAGCGTGAGGACACTTCTTCCCGCCGCCCCCTCCATACACACAGTCCAATAGAATGTGTACAGGTTTTTAATTTCCAAGTAGTGTGGACCAGGTCTGAGATTCAGCCTGACCTCCTCCAGGCCATACTAATAAAATTCACATCTACCTGCCTAGCAGGCTGCCATACAGTCCTTGTCTGGATTTTTCTGATACATTATGCATTCCTCTGGGTGTACAGTAAATGCAAGTCAAGAAATTACACTATATCCTAAACCATATGGGCAAGAGTATCTACTGAAAGATTTTAATGTATTTCCAAGGGTGTCAGGACTTAGTGTGCCTAAACCCAGGTTGCCTGAAGTCCTCTACCTCAGTGATGTTTGATCAGTTTTGCTATTTTCTTTCAGAATCAATCAGACTAAGTACTTTGAAATGCTCCTTAGGTTTACATTTATTCATTTTTTTGAGTTGCAATGGGATTTGAGCATCTAAATACCTTAAACTGTGTAGGTCGCTCTGAAAGTAATGCCTCCTGTTTATTTCCATGGAAACTACAACAGGTAGAGCACAGCGATGCTATTTGATAGAACAAATTCTCAGCTACAAAACGCCATTTTTCAGCATGGTCACCACTGTTAGCTGTGCATTTCCACCAGCAGTGAGCAAGGGCCTGCATGCCACACTCATAACAGTCTGCATGGCTGTCAGGAATGTGGCCTGTCTTTCACATCGCTGTCACCACTGCTGAAACGCACCACCACCGCCTCACTGTGCTCGCAGCCACTGCTTGGGCTCCATCAGCATTCAGCAAGCGTCAATGAATGTCAGTGGGTGCCATTTTTTCCGCATGGAGGAATTCAGTGCCACCCCTTTGCTCCATCCGCACTCCCATGTCAGAGGCTATTGTGTCAGAGTGCCCCTCTGCTGCCATCTGTCACACGGCAACGACATGGAGCGGGATATTGGTGGGACTTGGTTCAACCTCTGCTGCCATCCCACCAACATCCGCCTCTGCAGTCGTGGGCCAACATCATAAAATAGGAGGCATTACTTTCGGAGCGGCCCTTGTAATTTGACAAGCACAGCTGAAAAGTGAGGAGTTAATTTCTGTATTTGTGCATAAATACAGAAATGGATGCTTGTGGGCTTTTTTCACTTCACAGTGAAAGACTGATAGACACAATTCAGTCGTTGTTACTAAGGCATACTGTTATTCAGCAGAAATACCAGGAAGAATAAATATCTGAGTTACTGAAACAGAGTCTTTCCTAGGACATGTCACAATGGCATTGAAAATCTCTTACTCTCCACTACTATGTCACAAGTGTTCGTTGCTAATTGTTTGATGCTTTTCTTCCTGTTGCAGAACTCAAATGGGATTTACACTGGCTTCATCAAAGTTCAGATGGAACTATGCAGACCAATCACTGTGCAGTCTTCTCCCAGCCAGGGCTCGTGTGCTCCCAGCAATAACGAAACCGCTTTCTACCTGCCGAACGACTGTGTGAATACACTTCACATCAGCAGCACCAACACTGTTCGTGAAGTTATCGAGGCCTTGCTCAAGAAATTTTTTGTTGCTGACAACCCCGCAAAGTTTGCACTTTACAAACGCTGTCACAAGGAAGACCAAGGTAGATAGTAGCCTTAGGGCATCTTGGTGGCAGTGGTTTGTGGGGGAGTTACGTTATAGGAGTGCTTGAAATAAGCAGGGTGGAAGAGAGGTAAAGGGAGGTGACAGTGCTACTCGCTCTTACCTTTGCTCTTTTGAAAAGTAGCATGTGTGAGGGGGTAAGTGATCTGGGGAGGTGTCGCAAAAAGCAGGAGAACCCACTAAACCACCTCCATGGGTCTCCTCTGCTATGCAGTCTGTTAGATTTCATTTAAAATTCCTCTTTATCAGGCCCTAAATTTCAGCACTACACATCTACAAGATGAAATTACAGGACAGAATTTTTCAATTAGAAACCATGGTGTCAGCAGTTCCTGCAGCCCCTGCGTTGGCAGGCAGCTGCTGAGGGGATGAGCATCCCGGGCGTGCACGTTCTGTCCGTGCCTGGTGCTCGGTGCGTGCGACTCTGCCCTGACTGCTGTTGCAGTTTGGTGTGTATCGTGTTCGGCCATACCAGAAGGTGCAAAAGGTATCTTTAGGGAAAAATACATTTTGCCAACCTTGTGTTTGTGCACTTAGGAATCTGCCTTCTTCTGTGGGCAGACACTGACAGTGGTTTCAGGAGCTCAGATGTTTCTGAAAAAAAAAAAAATTCAGAATGATACCACAGCTGTGATGTTTTAAATACTTATTTATAGCTGCAGAGCTGTG
This sequence comes from Penelope pileata, assembly GCA_013396635.1. NCBI lineage: Eukaryota > Metazoa > Chordata > Aves > Galliformes > Cracidae > Penelope > Penelope pileata. Next base: position 632,099 of record WBMW01006460.1, on the reverse strand, counting down.
TTGTATTTCCTCTTCCCACCCCCACATATGTTCAGATCCTGTGTTGACTCGGAGCTGCTTTATTCGTACTTGAATTTCGTCTTGCGCTGCTGCCATCCCTAAAGCTCATTTGTTCAAAACCAGTGTGCAGAACGTGTGAATTTGTGGCTGCACCTGCATCTCTCTGAAAATTTCTGACGTTGGCTAGCACTAATCATTCAGAACACTTACGTTGTTACTAAAGATGATGAATTGCTGCCACTTCTTCTCCTGCAGTTTATGTATGCAAGCTGTCAGACCGAGAACATCCCCTGTACCTGCGTTTGGTGGCAGGCCCCAGGACGGAAATGCTCAGTTTTGTTCTACGTGAGCATGAAACTGGAGAAGTGATGGTACGTTACACTCGTGCTTTTGTTTGTTTAACTTCATGGGTGAATGGGATCCTGTTTGATCCGTGCTGACATGATGATCTGGTTTTTTTAGGAAGCTTCTTTTCCCTTGTGACAGTTATTTTGTGCTTTTTGCAAACATTTAATCTGTGGCGGGGCTGACCTGCTGTTACTTGCGGAACAAAAAAACGGTTTAGAAGAGTAGAATGTTCTCAGATTTGTAAGATTTGCAAGTAGGGTGCCTGGTGCTATTTCAGTTTTGAAATGGTTTTGAGGGCCTGAGGTTTTGTTTAGAAATATTGTGTACATATAAATGGTTTGTGCGTTTCCCGTTCATCTCATCTGTCCTTTTCTCCCTCTGTCCTTACAGTGGGAAGCTTTTAGTCTTCCTGAACTGCAGAACTTCTTGCGTATACTGGACAAAGAGGAAAACGAGCAACTGCAGATCTTAAAGAAGCGTTATGCAGCTTACAGAGACAAACTTGAAGAAGCCCTTGGTGGGGTGTGGAAACCTGGTTAAACGGGGGCCAAAGCACACTCAGGAAAAACGCACGCAACCAAATGTCAGTATAGCATGCCAAACCCAACGTACAAAAGAGCAGCAAAGAGTAGTTTTCTTTATTCAGAAGACTGTTTTGTGATGCTAGGGTACCTGAATTTTGCTATAGACTTAGTTCCATAAGCCAGGTCACTTAGCATCTTGCACCCACAAGTGTAAGGGATTCTGCATGTTTGTACATCAGTTTGCAACCCTCTGTGTGCCTAGAGAGTTTTCCAAGTTATCTTGGTGCAAGCTGTGAAACTGTAATCAATTTTCTAGGATGCTATGAAATAAGATTTTTTTTTTCTTCTTTGCTTTAATGGTAGCTTTACAAGTAAGGAGGTGCAAATTGATGGATTAAAAATGAATAAATCTGTCTGGAAAAGGATGAGTTGGAGCACTATCTTAGAGATGAAATTGATTTGCACTACCTTTCTGTTTTCAAACAGTTACTGTAAAATTTGTGAGAAAACTGTTATAGATGGAAGGCAGATGGGATCTGACGTTTTGTTCTGTGAAACTAGTGGAAGGCTTTAAGTTAGTCTTCCTGGAGAAGGTCAAGAGAAAGTTGAAAAGAGAGTGAGAGCTGAGGAAGGAGAAGTGTAATAGCTGATGGAGGAGGACTGGTTTTAAATAGAAATAGTATTTATGCAGAGGAAAGTTGAAATACTAATTCTACAAGAATAAAGTTTTAGGACGTTGTAATATTTTGAATAAGTTTTAGGGTTTTTTAATTGCATAAATCCACACTGGAAAAGAAATAATAGAAATATTGGGAAGGAATAAGAGGCAAAAGCTGAATAAGGATGGAAATGGAGCTGCACATCAGGTCACTCTTGGAGAAGCTGGTTCCATAAATGCGTAACGGAGGGTTGAAAAGTGCAGCAGAGCTAACAAAGTGGCTGCTTACTTGAATTCTGAGATGCGGACGATGTCTAAGATAACTCTGAGAAATACCCACCTAGGGAGTGTTCAGGATACAAGCTGTAGCTACAGATGCGTTGGTTCTTTATCGTAAGTAAGTCAGATCGTTCCTCTGGCTCAGCGATCCGTTTTGAGGCTGGATAGTTTTGAAGCTGTTGCTGTCTCTCAAGATAGGACAATTCTCCTGCTTCCTCACTTGCTGCAGGCTCAGGCAGGCAAAGAAAGTAGAATTTCTTCATCGTATTTCCAGCCTAACAGAGAATTAAAATCCGTTGACTGTGTTAGTGACTGAGCTCAGTAACTCTTGCTTTTAGTGATTCAGAAGATTTTTTTCCTTATTTTTTTAAATTCTTAATTGAACACCTGATTACCAAATTCTGGAGACCGCTGATTTACTTGATTTAAATGTAGGAAAAATGTAGCGAGAAAAGATTTTACTTTTTCTATAAATAAAATGGTGGTTCTTGTAGAGTTATTTATCTACAAAGCACATTCGGAAGAAACCAAAGAGGTGGGTGTGCAATAGAAGCATGAGGCAGGTTTGAGTGACCGATACTGCAGCCGTCACCGCGCCGGGGGGAAACGAGTTCTGTCTTGGGGGGGGTGGGGGAAGTGCTCAAGGTTTAACAGCAGCAGAAGCTGGTGGTGGTGTTTGGTTTCGTTTTTTCCTCTGCTCCTAGGATGTTCATTTTAAATTCCCAAGGAATTGTTGAAGCTTTGGTGACACCTAATGGATGCTGTGTGAAACTCCAGGGCGCTTCTGTTCATCACCTTCATGCGATGTAATTGTGCCTTCCTTTCCTTTCCTTAGATTTGTTTTTTTTAAACCCTTCACAGGTTTCTTTTTTGGTAAAAAGAATTTGCAAGCTTCATGAGACAATCATAATGTGTTAAAGTGTTAAGAGAAATTAAAAGTAGGACTAACTATAAAGTATATGTAAGGCATATCTTGTTTGTTTTTTAATTTCACATGTAACATTGTAGTGCATGTGTGAGTTAGTAACATTATCCTCAAGTGAGACACTTTATAATGGTTCAGGGAATGCTTTTATGTTTTGTTACAAGTTGTTTTTTCTCTATGAACGCATCAGTATGTTGATGGGTGTTCTGTTAACATCTGCTTATTTATCTGCCTGCCCAGAACTATGTAATCATTACATAATCGCTGTTAATGTTGAACCATTTGTTGCTCAGATTTAAACACTGTTTGAGTCTAAAAGCGGAGCATAGAAATATGTGAATTTTGTTTTTACTTGAACTAAAGTGTCAGTTTTTTAAGTAGGCACATCTGCATTTGCTTTAGCCAAAAACCTCAATCAGTGTTGGATGCACTACGAGTTCTGAATTGGGGGGGGACGGGGCAGGAACCAAAATGAGTTATTATATTTTAATTTTGTCTTAGTACACAGTTGATTATTGTAAGATGTCATGTGTGGGGTTAATTATTATTATTATTTTTTTACACACTGGCAATTACAATAGCTTTAATTTAAGAAAAAAACGGTCGTCCCTGGCCAGTTTTTCTCTTTTTAATTTTAGCGTCAAATTAAACTGTCAAAGCTTTTGTTGCAGACCTGTTTTGCTTTCATTCTACGATGGTACCAGAATGATTAGATGATGGGGGGTGGGCGGAGGGGAATGCAGGGAAACATTAAAATATATGTCTTTAAAAACGAACATGAAATTATTTATAATTTTGACAAGCTTAGTTTTATTTTTATAGGGAAGTTTTTATTCCCCTGAAAGTTATTAATGAAATGGCAATCGATGGTTCCATTATTAAAGTTGAAGTTGGCAATACTTGGCTACGTGGTGTGTTTTGTTTTCCCATTACCTGGGGTTCGTGTTGTGATAGCTGAATACTGGGTGAGACTTCCTCGTGGCAGTAAATCCTGTTAAGGAGCTGCAGCTTGCTGTAAGCATAAGTTAAGTTGGCCTGGAACAACAGGTACGTTTTAGCGTCTGTGTGTGTGTGTCCTAATAGTACTCGTGTAACGGGAGTACATGATTTTATTTTAATTTGCCTCCTGTTTTTGATAAGAATAATGCAGGAAAAACTAAACCTATAGATTTTTTTTCTCAAATATCTCCTCATGAGTGAAATAGGAACTGATTTCTTGTTTCTGTGTGAGTAGTCAGGAGAACCACACAAGTACTGACCGCATCTTTGTAGGACGGCAGTGTGCTGGGATGCTCATCTGGTCCCTCCTGTGTTATTATTATTAGTGCCCAAGAGAAAACAATTCTCCTTTGAGCTTGGTGCGATTCCAAAAGAGGTGGGTGAAAATCAGACTGTGTTCCCAACTGCCCAGGAACCTTTGTCACAGAGCATAGAAGAGGTGAACGTAGGACCCAGAGAGAGGGAGATGGCAGGGTGGGCATGCACGTGCTGGGCCCACGCTGGTACAAGTGTTCACGGGGGTAGAGAGCTTGTGAAGCTGCCCTGGTGCTCCAGGCTCGCTGAAGTGAAAGTCAGGATGAATTAAAGCAATGTTAGAGGTGCTGTGGCTGTCAGAAAAAAAAACAAATCACCACCTGACCAGCACTCATCTTTCTTCAGAGCTGCTGGCTTTGCCAATTAGCTCGGTGTTGTCGAGGCCAGGTTCACCCATCAGCAGGCTCCCTCTGCTGTTCGTGGTGCCGTGGTGCTTTGGCAGTCATGAGAACGTTTTGCCTTCAAAGCCAGCTTCTGCAGCCGCGTTTCTGCTGCCTTAAGCACGGGTGGCTGGGGAGCGCTGCTCCCCCCCTGCTCTGAGCAGGGCTAGCTGCTGCACAGTGAAGGTTTGCTAGGTCCTTGTCCAGCTGAGGTGGGGCAGCCCTCCAGGGCAGGAGTTCCTCGTCACCAGGTTCTGTCCCAGGGCTGCTCCGTGCTCAGGGAGATTTTTCCTTACAGGCAACTGTCATTTCCCAGTTGCAGCTCATGCCCGTTGCATCTTGTCATTTTACTGAGCCTTGCTGAGAAGATCCTGGTTCACCTTCCCCACGCTCCCCTCCAGGTGTGCTGGGTGACTGCATTGGGTCCCCCTCTGCCAGCTCTTCCCCAGGCAGAAGCCCTCTCCCTCCATGTTTCCTCCTCGGCCACATTCTCCAGTCCTGGCCGTCTCCACAGCCTCTGCCAGGCTTGCTGCAGCTCACTGACTGGCCTCGTGGTCCTCCCATGGGACCCTGTGGGCTGGCTGTGGTCTCGCTGTGGCCATGCAGTTGGGACTCATCTGGTGTGGCTTCACCGTGACGGACCTTTAGTGACCATGGGAAGACCCTGGGCGCTCAGAGAGGCCATCCGCCAGCTCTCTACCCTGGCCAGGTGAGACAAGGTGAGTGCTTGGTAGAAGCCTTGTCCAGACCAGCAGTGCCCAAGGGCAATCCGAGCTCTTCCACAGACAAGCCCAGTGGTTTCCATGCCGGGCGAGAGGCAAGGCCTCCTGGGGAGGAGGAGGGAGGGCTGAGCTGGTGTAACATACTTCCGACATACCAGGCCTTGGCCTTGGCGGAGCCCTCCAGGCCCATCTCCCTCTGGCAGCTCCTTCTGAATGACAGACATGTTCCGGTGAGGGGAGAGGGACAGGGAAGGGAGCTGCCGGTGATGGCCTCCTCCCCTTCAGGATGCAGAGAGCTCCCTGGCACTGTGGGCTGGCCTGTGGGGCGGGAGGGAAGCTGAGGCTCTTTGAGACCAGCAGACTCCTCAGCCCCCTTCTCCTGCAGCCGGGGAATCCCTGTGAGGTGGCACTCGCAGCCTCCAGCTGGCTCGGCCTCGCTCTGCTGCGACCACTGCGGGCCCGGACAAGGCTGTGCCGTGGCAGAGAAGGGGTGGGCACAGGGGGAGCAGGGGAGTCTGGTGCGGGCACAGCCCAGCTCCCCAGGTGAGGCTGGAGTTGGGACATGGACAGTGGGATGTGGCAAGGGCAGGAGGATGGCTGCTGCAGGACATCTGTGCAGGGATTCCTGCAGCTGCAAGCCTCGTTTGGGCATGGCAATGGCATCCTCTGCAGCATGCTTGGATGGTTCGGGGCAGGGAGAGCCCTGTCAGCCACCTTCCCTCCTGCTGCTGTCACTGCTGATGAAACGCTGAGGGTGGTCACCAGACCCTGGTGCTCCCTGGAGGGAAGGGGTTGGTGCAGGTGAGGGTGATGGTGACAAAGATGCTTTCCCACAGCCCCTCGTTAGCCCACAGGTGTGTCCTTTCTTTGGGCTGGGCCCTGTGCTCTGTGCTGCTGGGGGCAGAGGGTGTCTGGTGGGGTGGCAGATATTGTTACAGGCGTTCAATTGTGTAAGCAGACAAACTTAACAGGTCCTTCAGTGGCATCACGATCATATTGTGGGGCAGTGTCTCCATCTATAACGAGAATATTTGGCTGTTGAACCCAAGTCCAGGTTCGTGGATACGGACTACTAACACTTAAGCAAAAGGTAATGTTGGTGTGGGTGGTCGTGTGAATGCATTGATTCCACGGGTTGATTTTGCTGGATCTCACGTGTGCATGTCATGGTTGAGGTTGCCAACTTCGTGGGTTTACTTGATCATTGCAGAGTGCATCAACATTTGTGTCAGTGTGCCAGTTCCCCAATGCAGAGGTTACAGTTGTTCGACACATTAAGAGTTTTCCAAATAACTGCTGTTGAATTCTCACCCGCTCTCCTAGATGCCACACCAGGACTTCCATCCTAGTGGTGTTGTTTCAGTGCAGGGGATTCTTCAAAACCTCTGCCTAGCAGACAGAGACTAGGTAGGAGACTGACATGAGTTCAACATTTACACGGCCTTCCATAATTTTCTTCCTCAGTTAGCAGTACCATGTTCCCTTTTGAATTGTTGTTTAATCAATCCATTCCTTCTTTCTACTGTGCTGTTACTCTGAGGTCGGTAGGATTAGTGGAAAGTCCGCTTGAGCCCATTCTTAAGGCCATTCCTGTACTATTTATTTAAAAAAAGTGTGACACTATCTCACTATCATCTCTTGTGGCTCTGGGTGCTTTGCAGACCACCAGTTCAATTCTGTTGCAGTGCCAGTCGGGATGCAGTGCTTGCAGGGTAGACATTGCTCAAAACACAATTCCTTCCAACTCCAGGCATATCTCTTCAGAGACCTGTGCCACAGGTCCAATACGCTCCAGTTAGTTACCACCACAGTGGTCTAGTACCTCCACAGACTTTCCCCTCCCTAAGGTTTGCTTGTGTTGATGTTTGACAAGGTAATCCCTCGCGTCATTACAAAATCCACGAGTGGCCACCCGTCGGGCTGCTCGTTGCTGAGGAATTGGCCAGCCTGCTCTTGCTGTGTGCTGACACAAGGCACGCGTGCCGGTGTGCCCCAGCCATTCGTGCCGCCATATACCTAACCTTTGCCTCCCTTCACAGCAACTTGCAGGTGAGATGACTGAGCTACAGAGGGGCGATAATAAGCATACAATAGAAGAGCCCGAGTTGGAAGGGCCCACACGGGTCATCAAGTCCAACTCCCCCCAACCCACGGGAAACGCCTGTGGACAGCAGGAGCCAGCTCCACCTTACCCCAGCAGAAGCTTGATCAGCAGCAGCGAGTCCAGGAGCACTGTTAGACACCACAGGACTACATATTACCCATCCTTACGGACATGGGCTTTATGCTGAGGATGCTTTCTATTTATGGGGTGAAAAGTGATCAGACAAACACGTCCTGGGGTGTTGCAACCGCTCGCTCAGCTCCTGCTCAGGTCGTGGCGAACACGCACCATCTTGTGCTGTGTTCTGCAGAGGTACGAGGTCATCCTCTGGGTCACTTCTGTTTGCCATTGTGCAAGCTGAAATTAGGGGAGTTTTCAGTTGTCGCAACATAGGCTGGGACGGGACCTGGCTCAGCGCTTTGGATTGAGACACCCATTCCTAGCAAATGTCTCCTCAAAGCTGTTGCCTTCTTGATTTCTCCACAGGTGCTGTTTTAATTTGTCTTTTTATTGCCCTTTTTGTTTCCCACTTCATTCTGTTCAGCTTTCAGAAAGCACGGTGTTCATGACCAGGATTTTGCATGGTGGATGTTCCCTCCCTGGAAGTGCTCAAGGCACTGGATGGGGCCTTGAGCAACCTGATTTAGGGGTCCCTTCCAACCCAAACCATTCTATGATTCCGTGCTCTCAAATACGAGAACTAAATCTGCAAATGCTCAGTTGCCAAATCTAACTTCTTTCATGGTCCGGTTCAAAAAAAAACCTGGTTTAGTTACATTTTTCTTGAATGTTTTAATTCTACCAAAGATCTTTCCTGAATTTGGGAATGTCCCAGGATTCTATCAATCAGGTGACATCACACAGCATGACCGAGGTTGTGGTGAGTTGCCTGAATTAGGTAAATGCCGCTTTCTGTAGGAACGAGACGGGATGTCAGGGGTAACTGCAGTAGTTCTGTTTTGCCTTTACTTTACTACAGGTAACCCATGAGACAAACCCAGTGCAAAACTCTTTTGCAGTAGCTGCATAAACCTAAATATAGCATCATAGCATGATAAAAAATACTAGCAGTACAAGGCTAAGGTTTCTCTTTAAATGCAGAAGCTGGTACGTGAGCAGAGATTTCAGCTGTTTCCAGCATGCCCAGGGAGGCACTGGCGTGCCAGTAGCTGCGGTGATAGCGATGTTCAGCCTGTTTTTTTTTCCCAGGCAAAATTATTGTATTGAACAGTGGCTCTGAAGTTCTCTGCTGGGATGAACAGGTGCTTTCTGTACGCCAGTAATCCTAAACAATTCTTTAAATCTAGATCTGACAGCTGATGCCTCGAGAACCTGTTCTCTGCTGGTAACATTTTTCCATGGCTGTGAGTGAGCAGATGCCAGACATCTTTGTGTCTGTTTTTATGCTCTGGTATAAATGCCATTGAACGAATTTAGAACCCATGTTTTTTAACAGCATCGGGACAGAAAGGAAGCAGAACATGGCTGGAGTGTCTTTTAATGCCTGCTGCCAGGTGACAGTACCTGTTTTTAATGTGAACAAGGCTCGGTGAAAATGGAGGCCGCACGTACAGAGAACAATGCCTACGCAGTTCACTCAGTGTGAATGAAAGCAATCAGAGAAACGTTCCCAGAGAGCTAACAGCCCTCACACGGCCGTGTGTGTGGTTGAAGGGTCGACGTAGGACTGGCCATGTGGTTTCTGGAACGTGGACACCATATTGACACTTCTCTTGCAAGTCACTTTCAGAGGTAGTTTAAGGAAGATTTTAAGGATCTGTCTTACTCAAGGTGGATCAGGAGGTGGTTTCCAGCCCTTGCGTTTTGGGATCTTTGGCTGATCAACTCCCTGTTCTTGCATGGCTTCCCACGTGTATCTCAAAAACCACGACCCAACACATGGGCTGGCTGATGGCATCTGGATGGATTGTAATGGTACCGTGATTGTCATCGATTCTCCCATGGGCCTGTAGAAAGGCAGTCCAAGGACTGGAGACAAAACCCTGCTGTTATCAAGCGAGACAGCTGATGCTACAGTCAGCAGGCAAGGAGACTGAGTTTGGTTTTTGTCCATAAATTGGGAGATCAAGCACCTAAATGAACTGAGATCAGTACCAGTGGTAGGGACCGGGGTAAATAGAAAGCCCACTGGTTTTCTGTTTTTAAGACTTATTTATGAAAAAGAAAAAAAGGAGTAATATTTGTCAGAGGCTTTTGGTTCATTTTTGGTGCGTTCAATTGCAACCTGAACATCCATCCCTGCAAATTCCTTCTTGCCAAGCAAGAGTCACAGAGGAGGATTACGACTGAACACCCTGCTCACATGTTTTCTGGGAACTGTGCTGCCTTTTCCTGAGGCCTTGTACAGAATAAAAGGAAGTGGGGGATGCAGTTGTATTCCATGGAGACTGTGTTATTCCAGTTGTGTTTGTTTGCTTTTTTAAAGAGAAGGGGTTTATTTCGGCAGTTAGAATAGGTTCAAGCACCAACCACACCTTGAGCAAGCAGGCACTGACCATAATTTAGAACTCATGAGCTCTTACAGGACTGACAGCTGTAGACACCATCCAGTGGATATCACCGTAAGATTAAATAACGGCTGAATCTGACTAGAGCAGCATCTGAACAACTGTACATTAACATCGCTATCTTTCAACTCCAGCAATTTTTTTCCCCCTCTCAAAGTCTTAATGTGTATTTTTTTTTTCCTCTCTCTAAAATGGGTGACTCTATCATTCTACAGCACTTTCCTTCATGAACATGGCTTGCTCTTAAAACCCATGACAAAGGAGACATCATGGAAAGCTTTCATGACTCAGAGTGAAGATGAGAGGTACCAAATCACCCCGCAGTACAGTCAGGCAAAGTTATACGTTTTAAATAGTTGCACAGAATCATCCAAAGAATCAAATCCCGTAACAGGTGAGGGGTAGTAGCACATCTTACTGTCGCTCACAGTTCCCATTTTGGAAAAAAGCCTTAGCAAGCACTTTATTCTTCCTCTTTCTCAAAGACAACACTGATTTTGATTATGAACAGCAGTTTCCCCAGTGCCTGTTCTGTTCAAGTTTTCCACCTACATCAGTTTCCAAGGGAAGACAGGAAAGCACAGCTTGCGTTTAAGTTAGTTCACTCACCTCAGTGTTTCCTCCTGGCACAGAGCAGTCAGGTGTTGTCTTGCTGGACACCATACAAAAGCATCACCCCATCACACAGAAGTTCACTCGTGGACATTATCACGTCAGAGGGCAGCAAGGAGAGAACAGGCTTATCCATACGCAGTCTAGAAATGACACAGTTTGATCCTTCGGAAAGGTTTAATCGAAGTTCAGTAACAAAGGTAAGAAGTTTGATAGGCAGTTTATTTTTCTTTCCCCAAAAGTGCAGCAGTGAACAGGGTCCTCTGGAAGGGCACTTTCTAAACAAACGTTCAGAACAGCAGAAATTAAGTACGCTCACAACATGCTACAGCAGAGTATGCTCACATACAGAGAAGAGTAATACAAATAAATTCACTTGAATTGAATCACAACAAAACCAGCAGTTGTTCAGTTATGATGAAGTATCGCGTGATCAGTCAAACTTGACCTGTTAGAACAGGTATGACACCTCCACTTTGTGTGTGTTCGCATGTTTGTCCACGTTACAGCTCTGCCCCCCAGCCAGAAGTCCAACTTGCTGGGCAAACACGTGCTAGCTGCATTCACTGGCACCGAAGTGACGATGCAGAACATGGTTTGTTTCAGGATAACGTGAAAGTTATTAACTGTACTTCCCCCTGCGTAGTACCTGCTTTATGAGATCAGATTGTTGAAGTACACAGCTCTGCTTTTGATGATAATGGTTTATAGAAAAATAAATCACATTTTACTTAAACATAACTCCGCACCAATAAGGCCCCTTCATTTAACACAAATGCCTTCAGTACCAAGGTACAGATATGGTCGTGATCAAACAGCACATGGGATGGAGTATCCAGGAAGACCAGTTAGCTTTAAAACTATTTGGCTGGGAATCAGATCTGGCTGAAAGTTGAAGTTCCTTCATAATATATACATATATTTAAATCAAGGATAAGAAGTAATACTGCTCATTCAGGGCTGTTAAAATATTCAGAATTACTCATTCACGGAAACATATCAGACGAGTCACAACAAACTCCCCTAAAAGTAATGGAAGCCAGGCAGCTGCTGGTTCCTGTTCTTCCTTCAACTCTACATGGTTCTGCTGAACAGTTGTTAAATCTTTACCAGAAGTGAGAAGTTATTTTCCTTAACAACCCTTCTCCTCATTTTTGAGGAGCAAGGACTGACTAATTCTGAGTTAACATGACATCTATTACCTATGACAGACCTCAGGTGCGGTGTGGCTCTCTGACACTGAGTGCAGAAGGGAAGTCATTGAGTCTACTTACAGACAATTCTTTACAGGTGTGTACAGACAGCCCAAGTGCTAACTTAGGTACAACTGTCTCATCACACATTTAATAATGTATACCAATTCTACTGTCAACTTCCGTGCTATTTATTAGGCAAAAAGTAAATTGTTTAAAGGGAAAGATTTGTTTACTACGGCTTTAGATCACTTTGAGCGTTACACATCTGTACCCATAAAGATGTTTTTCTAGTCAGAAGCATAATGCACATTACTTGCACTGAAACTTAACAGAAGTAGAAACATGACGCATCTCCTAGATGTGCCGGAGCTATGGAGGAGCAAACAGTGTATTCCATACTAGTCTCCAGACAGCTACCAAAATAAAGTTTAAGCAAAGAGCAAGTCTAAGTTGCTAGAATTATCTGAGCAAAACTGTGTACATGCACTTCAGGTTAAGCCCAGAGTGCAAGAAAACACAGAGAATGAAGAACTTTGGTTTTGTTTTTAAAAGACAAAACAGAGTCTGTAGGACATTGATAGGCAATCCTAAGGCTTAAGAAACAAAGAAAAAGATAAAGCTACAACTGCAATGGAAGGAAAAAAGTCCTGAGTGTCTGAAAGCATGTAAGTGGTCTGACAGTAACCCAAAACCCCAGCACCGATGCAGATACTCCAGCTGAGAAGTTACCTTTCAAGCATTTTTTCTCCAAATATTTGGTCACTCTAGAGATTTGAAACAGTGAGTTAGATTTGAAATAAAAGCTCTGTAAAACCCTAAGCTGCACACCGGCACAGAAGTGTGCAACTAAGCTGCATGAAAGGCAACTTCTGTGCTTCAGAAGCAAAAGCAAGGAAAATTCAGCTCATTTTACCGAAGCACTATTTGCATCCAGTGTGTAGATCTGTGCATCAGGATATGTACCTCCACAGCTATGACTGAGTCATCCTTTGTTGCCCGATGTTTTTTCCTCCTTGGTAGAAGGTTTTATGCAACAAATTTAAAACACCGCTCTCTCTCTTTAGAGAGGAGATCTAAAATAGCTGGCTAAGAGCTGCAGAGTTGTGTCACAGTTGGTTTGACAAGGGAAAGATTATCTTGCCTGGTAATACAACTGATTTGTGCACAAGCAACGTGAACTTGTGAAGTATACACAGTTCAGTGCTTCTAGAAGGTGTTTTGTCAAGGAACCTGTACAAAAGCCACATACTAACTCAAGGTCAGGTGTTTTTCAAGATTTAGAAAGATATTCAAGTTCGGGTGCAAGTGACAGCTGCATGTTGGATGAGCCTGATCAGGTCAAAAAGACATCACCACCCTTCCAAAGGGAAAACCAAATGATAACGCACCACAGACAGATCTCTGACATGAACTCCTTTGGTGTGAAGGCCACTTACTGCGGATTCTGTATGGTTATGTCTCAACCAAAAAAACTCTATGAAGTGCTTAAACTGCCTAAAACAGCCCTCTCTAACTTCTAGTGAACAGTGATTTACTTATTTGAGTTAGTTTTCTCTCAAAACAGGTCACCTTCAAGAATCTAACTGACATATTAGACAACTCAAGATATTTGGAGGTTAGAGACAGATCAGCTCTACCGTTGTGCCCTGTGGGTTTTTGCTGTTGCTGTTTTTTAGTATTACTTCTTCCCATGTGTTGGAATAGACTTAACAGTTAGCTCAAAGGCAGGCACGCTTATCTGAATACTTGTTAGTCTCAACACTGTTTTGATTAGCACAGTAGGAAGCCTATATTAAACCTTACGAGTTTTTTCAGTAGTACATATTAACCCATTCCAGCATTTCAAACTAGGAGGCTGAAATCACATTCTTGTTTGCAAACTACCAAAGCAGATCTACAAAATTCATTGGTCTCATTTAAAGTGGTCTCATTGAAAGAAGATACTCCGCATACTGATTTTAGGTCTGCAAAAGACTCTTGCTAATCAGATCCTACAGTTCTGACTAATGCCTCCCCTATGCTATTTTGGGCTAGTTTGCTATCGTCCTTAACAGCTTTGAGCTCGACACAGGAGCTTTCAGGAAAGTGTATGACACTGAATATAGGTGAGCATCACTGTGCAATAGCACCTGCCTATCTAACCCAATTCAAATATGCATTTATTGATTTCTTTAGAACAAAATAAACTGTTCAGATTCATAGGCCATAGATTCACCTCTGTGCCTGTGATATGAAAAGGTACTTGAAAGACAAAGGTGGTAATCAAATATCTGAGCAAGAGAGATTAGCTGTGTCTATCGATTTAGTTACAGTTCAGCTGTAAAACACACGTATTGCACAAGGCAACCAGCTAAAGACAAGGGGTTTTCTTCCAAACAGGGTTTGAACAGCCCATGAAGTCTTCCAGCTGCAATCAATGAGAGTTTCAGAGACAGACCTGCTGCAGTCACTGGAGAAACCGATCAGTGGGAGCTGATTGCGAGAGGCTCTTAAATGCTTGACAAGGACCGTGTAGAAAACCTCCGAGCCCGAACACCGTGATTGCTGAACATCAGCCGTGGGTCAAATCTGTACCTGCAAAAAGGAGCAGAGTCTGTGTGAGCTACAGTTAGCTCACAGCAACAAACATTTCCAGAGCTAGCTGATCTCTAGATTAGCTCTGGTGCAATGCCACATGAATAGTTCCTTTCTTGACAGCGTACAGTAGTGACAGGCTCTCTACCTATGAGATGAATTAGAACAATGCACAGCGAAGGAGTTGATAATCTCCAAAGAAATAAATACGAGCTACAACATACCAGCAGCACACTGGTATGTGTAACATTAAGCATTCATGAGATGCCTTCTAACAGAAGGTTTTGCTGCCTCAAATTACAAATCCATGTAGTGTAACTAAGAATGTTTTAAATAGTGCTTAAAAAAGCTTTTGGACTAAAAGACTACCGACTGAATTTTGAAGTAAGAAGCCCAATTTACTTACAACAGCTATCTAATACATACAGCTTAGGTCCTACAGTAAATATTCGTTGCTAACAGCACCTCCACAAATAATCAGAGCAAGTATTTGGAAAATTCCTGCCTACAGAAACATGCAAAGCTTTTTGATGCTGCAGGCAAACCTGAAGTCACTTGTCTGACTTCTCAGAATAGCTGTAAGCTTCCAGCTATGCTAAGTCAACAGTGGCTGACAAGATTAAAGTAGTAGTATTAATGCCATCAAGTTACATTTGGTAGGTTAAAACAGACATTAAACATTCAAGATATATAAGCATCAAGCTGTTTCTTGGTTACTAAAGCACATGTCAGAGATATTCTTTCCCATCATAAATATCCTCTATGAAAGCTTAGTTTTTTAAAATATAGTTATACTTAAAAGTGTTATGGGTTGACCCAGTGTTTACCCAGGATCGAAGACTCCAGGCGTACGGCAAGTTGCTCCTGAACAGGACTGCAGCATCATCAATCGATAGTTCATCTTCTCTAGAATTTCTTGATCAATTGTTTTGGCAATGTTATTGAGCTGGTGTGGATCTGCAGTCAAGTTATATACTTCCACAAACACCTGTTGAACACAAGAAATTTCCTGTGCTGCATTAAGTCCTGAATGCTCATTAACACTTAATCACAGTACATACTATAATGAAATGTTGTTCCCAAATAATCTCAAATGTTATTTTCAGTTACATTGGAGCATGCCCACGTAACAGCTATATGCAGCTAGGTGGATAAACAGTCAAGGAGAGGATGGGGTATATGTAAAGCTAAAGTTTTGCTATACTGCAATATTGTTGAACAAAGTTTTCCTCCCATCTAAAACACTCACTGCCTCATTGTAGGTCTTTCCAACACATCAGTGGACCCTGTCTGAAGCCTACAACTCCAGGGAAAAAGGTCATAGGGAAGCTGGCTGTCTTTTCAGTCATGGATCTTAAAATACAGTTTCATGACCATCATATCACCATTATGTATATGCTCATGATGTACTTCCAGCTGTCAAAACTCAGACACATCTTAACTACGCGTACAAAACATTCTCAGTAGAAATGTTATAGACCTAATAAAAGAAAGTTTTTGTGTGTGTACGCACTTCCAGAACTAGGTTTGTCTAGACTACTTTAGGGCAGATTTGGTTTTTGGTACATGAAATCTCTAAACCATTCTGAGGGACAGATAGGAGTCAAACATATCTCAAGGATTCAGCTGGCGTTTTGTCTGTGCCACAGTAGGAGTTGTGATTGCAGATGATGTTGATTAGCGCTGGCTCAGTTGTGTCTAACTTAGAGAAAGATGTGTAAGGACAGACTTTGTTTGCAAGCTTTCTGGTAAGGTTCACTGCAAGGTTTCAAAGCTACATCACTGCATCTTTCCAGTACTGTTAGTCTTAATTTAGCTGACCCAGGTAAGCTGAGTGACCCAGAAATTCACCAACCAGTGAAGTGCAGAATCTGCTATCTTGATTTCCTACAGCCTTTTCTGCTGTCTCTCTGCAAAAAACATCTTGTGGTCTTTACTGCTCTGATTAAAGTCACTTATGGCAGATTACCAGAACTTCGTGTGTCTGTGGCAGCATGGTAATTGAGGATACTTGAAGTTTACTCACTGCACATACACTGACAATGCAGTTTATTGGATTTGCGACCTAAACACTTGCCTCAAACCCAGTATGCTCTCATGAGCAACTGTGTTTGGCACAAGTTTGACCTAACACTAGGTTTTGTGTGTACAGCTGGTGCTCCACTAATGAGATTTGAACAGGTTTGGAATAGGGTACTGTATGCCCCATACTTCCAAACAATATTGGAGACCTTTCTCAGAGCTGTAACTTACACTTGTTTGGCCAGAACAGGCAAACAAGTGAGCAATAGAGGAGAAGTGATTAGTTTGGAGGTTTCACCTCTTCCCAAGGAAGAGAGCTGCAGCTGAACATAAGAACAGCAGAGGTGCAGTGTAACAATATCTGTAGTACAGAGGAATCAGCCACATGGAATTAAGACTGAGAAATGAACCTGGCCACAGCACAGCTCTCCATAGGCTGAGAAGTGATACTAGAAGGCAGTAATGATAGTTTAGACTATCACCCCTTCCCTCGCCTCTTCCCCACCCTTTTTTCTTCCCAGAACCTCACGATAAAGTCTTGTTCAAACATTCCCATCAGTAGTTAAGTACTTTACCGTTCACCCTGCAAGCAATGCTAGTCTGCTTTTCAGAGTACTTAGTGCAAACTGTGCGAGCAGACAAGAATGCAGATCATCACCTGCACAGTGTGAACAGCTGACGTCTGTCAGAGACTCACCTCCCGGTCATCAAATTCACAGTACTGCAGATCCCAGGAAGTTGACATTGTCCTTACACAAGCGTATGTGTTGTTATAGGAATCTTCACAGACACAGTCTGGGAAGCAGTGCTGTGAAGTAAGCAGTTAAATACTTAAGATAAGAAAAAAGATGAACTAGCAATCCTTCCCCTAGAGTCTACAACAGCTCAAGCCAACTGCAGTTAGTTAACAAACACCAGGATCTTTGTCTAACACACATCTCTGCTGGGGATGTTAAGCAAAAATCAGTTCTTCTAAATCTGAGAAAGTGTTGTTAATGAACTCACAATGATTAAGTGCATTTTGTCTGGGAAGCTAATGTATGCACACTGCAGAGAACAGCACAAAATATATTACCAAATACAACACAAAAGGGATGCTTTTCTTAAAGCAAACTTTGTTTCAGAAAATAGCTAGTGACTTCAGCAGCTACAAGATAAGAACTGTGCGATGAGGCCACTGAAACTACAGAAGGAAGATGAGAAGCCTGGCAGCCATTTTCTGAAGCCAACACCTTTCTGGATACTTCTCCAGCCCAGAGGCCCTATAGATTCCCACTGAGAGGGTGACTGCTCTGTATGGTCACATGGACACATGTACAGTTCTGCACGACTGGATGTTTCCTTCTGATTCTTAAATGCTGCACAGCACCTACAGAGCTAGCTCCTACAGGAAGGTTGCTTTTAGAACCAGCCTAGTCTACAGAACGAAGGTTTAAGTTAGTTGTTACTTTCTAATATCAACAAATTTTGTCCTACTTACCGTGACACCAGGTCCTAGGCCAGGACAGGTAGGATCACTGCCATTGTACCCTTCTCCTTGGTACTCCACCAGGAAGTCTGATCTCCATGTCACATTTTTGTCTCCTCTCTAGGATAAGAGGACATGACTTAGCGTTCACTGTACTGTGAAATGGAAGAAATTTCCCATTCCTGGGATAACACAAACAGTATTCACTGCTTACAAGGCAGTTTGAGTCATGGTCCCTAGTCTGAATTCATCTTAAAAGAATATTCAACCTCAGGTTAGAATTCCTCAGGTAGCTGAAAGACAAGGATCCAATGCAAAAAAACTCACCCTAAACCTTCACAAGAAAGCTTACTGAAGTGCTGTCTCTGGTTTATAGGGAGCCACACAGTAAAATAAAACATGAGCAACATGGCTAGATACTATGTTACAGACAAGATCCCTGTAACAAGGCTGTTTCTCTTTGATTGGTATCAGATGACCACAACAGATGGAAAAAGATAGCCTTGGCGTGAGAAAAGGTAAACAGCTTTAAGGAGCAACTACATTTTAAGCTGCTCTATTTGTAGATGCATTTTAAAAGAGAGGGGGAAGAAGTTTAAAGTTGACGTGCAGCACCATCACAGGCATACACAGTGAAATAACAAGTCTCACATTTTTGATTCTGTCAGTTTAAACCAGACACCTTTTACCTGCTTCCATCTAAAGAACAGCTTAAGGTTTGGATACAAGGTTTTAATAGCAAAGCACTGTTTTAAATCTGGATGATCTCCTACATTTCCAAGTAAGCTGCCTTCAATTTATAGACTAAATTTAATTAAAACTAAAAGGATAAACTACAAGCAGCTTTATTTAAGTAGGCTTCTGCTCGCTTATTGGAAAGGTCAGGTTTATTTTACGAGACCACCTACATTTTTGTAGCATTTACAGAGAAACGCTGGCTCCTACTGAAAACTGAAGCAAACCAGATATTAGTAAGAGCAGTCTGCTTTCTTCTTGTGTCTAGACTGAGAAATCCTAAGGCAAGGAAGGGTACGAAATGGAAACACACAGCCTTCAAACCAGGAATTCTTACAAATTGCAGGATTAGCCAAAGGATTACAACTTTCTAATACAAAATAACCACAGAGCTGTGCTTATTCAAACACCTGCATTTAAGAAGCATACTTATGTTTTTTCCCCAATCTGCTGTGAATATCCGGTGTAAAAATGCCATCAAGAGAAGAATATGGATTACAAGTCCACCCAGTCCATTGAAGACAATAGCATTCACTTGGAAGAATAATCTCAATACTAATTACTGGTTACTATCCCTGTTTGTCTGCTTACCAACAGCGGCAATAGTGACATTCCATCCATCTGGGTCTTGTTCAAGTCATACCCTGCGATATCCAGAATAGTGGGACCCAAATCAATATTTGCAACAAGCATCTGCAAGGTGAGGAAAACCGTTAGTTCAGAAGACCAAAACCTAACAGATATAGTGATGAGATTTCTATGTTTTAAGTACACCTATCCACTACTTAATTTCATCTTTACAGGTTAACAATCTCTAACATTCACAAGCAATACAAGAATCTTCACAAAGCAATCTTCACATCTCTTATTTCTGCAGCCTTCAATTACTTACATCGACCGATTCAAGCAAGGGTGGTACAGCCTTTTTTTTTATTATTATTTTTTTTAAAATGGGGTCTTTGCATTTTCTACCACCTCACATTTCATTTATAAATTATTACCTCAAGTGATAACTGTGAAACAAGGGAAGTAATATTTTGTCTTCACTCACCTTGTTTGTCTGATTTGGTTTTATCCCTGGTCCTCGCACCAGCAATGGAACTTTGATATCAAACTCATACAGCTGCCGTTTGTCTATTGGCAAAGAAAACTGGCCTATATATTAGAAAAAAACAAGTTAGATGGCTTCTTATTTTATATTTAGAAAGTCTTCTGGTATTTATCTCCAGCAATGAATTTTAAGAAATCAGAAGAGGTTCTTAACCATAACTACATTAACAAAGCAGAGGATATTTTGAAGTTGCTGGCTCCTGTGAGACGTGTCTCAAAGTTTTTCAGCTTAGATACCACATTTCAGTTGCTGCAGCCAGGTTTTTGTGACAGATTTTTACTGGTTAATTCTACAGAACAGATATCCTTCCTCCATTTCTGTCTGATTTCACAGTGATAGACAATGCTGAAAACAACCAAACACACAAAACCAAAAACCCCCCAAAACACCCCACAATGCAACTGCAGAACATTTTGCAATTCAAATCAGTACTTCTCCTGTCCACAGTTTTTCACAGCTGTTGTTCCTATTTGCTGGCGTGGTCACATGAATGAAAAGTTATGTGACTCCTGGATCTTCTACAAATGTTTGGTAAGCAGTGAAAACCTTACCAGTGTGAAAGCCATTGTCTGATGTGTAGAAGATGTACGTGTTATCTAATTCTCCATGGAATTCCAGTTTCTTCACCAGTTTCTCTACCAGGTCATCTACTGACAGCAGAGTTTGCCACCTATACAGAAACAAACCAATTCATATAGGAAAATGAAAAACTTAGAATAATTTTGACTGGTAGAACATTCACATTATGCTTTAAAACAGTGAATGCACTTGAAGATTGCTTTGTTTGCAGATTCTGAAAACAAACTTCATAGGTTACCACCCTGTACTTTTGGAGGCTGCAGTTTAAGATAGAAACGAACTGTTTGTCTTCAGCTCTTGTTGATTTTATTCTGAAGTGTCTGAGAAAGACGTCAAAGTGACGGTTACTTCTAATCTTATCTGGAGGCAGCCAAGACCAGCTTTGAAGCAACACAGTAACAAAAAGTCAGTTCTTCTGCAAGGCCATTTGTTATTAGTTCATTATGTCTAATTTTTAGTATTAAAACACAAGTCTGCCAAGAACATAATTTTCTGTTTGGGATCCTTTCTGCCTGGAAAGCACATCGGTTGTTTTGTATTACTCATGTGCTATCAGGGTCCATTATTCCAGTGTATCTAAAAGCCTTAAACTGCCAATAATTATTCTTTCCTTTGTCATTGGGTCTTCCATTGATATTTCTTCTGATAGTTCAATGATAAGACTCCACACACTAGTATTATGTTGAATTTAAACAGGATTCAATTCTTAAAACTTCTTGTCTCCAGGCTTAATTTAAGATTTGGTTGCATATTTTTTACCTTAACATTTTATAAAGTGAGAGTCTAAGGGGAAAAAAAGTCAAAAACCTTGGTCTTTCATTTTCAAAGCAAAAAGCTAACGCCTGATAACTGTTCAAAATGGAGTTTAACATATACTTAAGCTTAACATGTTTTACATGTTTTACTAAGTTTAACATGTTACATGTTAACATCTTACTTAAGCTAGTGTTTATTTCAAAACTTCTAAAAAAAAATCTACAATGTAAGCAAACAGTTTTCTTTATATTAAGAAACAAGTGGTATCTTCACATTTCTCCCACCCCTTATAAAAAAAGATATCAGGCACTTGCCTTGACCCGTCAGTTGTTACAGATATTTGAATCTAAAAAGACAGGACTAAAAGAGACAGAGCCAATGTCAATGAGCTTAGCTAGCTGATAAATTGGTAGTATTTCATACACATTGTGAACAGAAAGAAAAGCAACAAAGATACTGAGCAAGACTTGTATTTCTCAGATTTAGGAGTAAAATACTTCAGAAGTCAGTTACAAGCTTCTTTGCAAAAAGTAAACTGAAAGCCAGGTCTGATGAAACAGATGCCAGGGAACTAGTATGACATCTGTTGTCAGACTTATTACAACCCTTTAAAAAAAAAAAAAAAAAAGGCAAGTTCTCAGCAGATATCTTAAAATTCTTACCTCTTTCTATAAGCATCATCAAGAAACTGTATTGACGAGTTAGTCATTGGAGTCTTTGCTTGTCGAATTAACCAGTGCTTGTTCTAAAGAAAAGAAAAAATAGTGTAAAGTACAAGAAAAAAAAATCTGTCAGATTTAAAACCTTTGTTAGACTGATCACAAATCTTGTTTAGAGTAGAACATCCACATGATTGCTGTGAAACAGCTAAGCAATGCTATCAAAATTACCTGAGTCAAGATTTTTCCTCTTGGCTCACATAAGATCTATACTGCAAGACCAGAACACACTACAGCTCTATTATGCTTGCTTTGGATGTTTTCAAAGCAGTCCAGGAAAGAAATTTGTAGAAGGCTCTCCCAGATGTAACATTTCAACAGCTACAAAAATCCAGGAATTAGACCTTAAATAGGTCTAACAGGGAAAAAATCTGAAGGATTATAAAGTTGGACATGGTTGCTAAAGTATAGTTCTTTCAGGATTAACATTTGTGAGTATCCTAACATTAGTAGAGGGGTGGGAAGAAACTCCTGCAAAGGCTGCTAAAACAAGTGAATTTATGGACAGGTGAGAAAAATGACCTGCCACTGTCAGATTCTCAGTAGCCTACAAACTCTAGAAACCCCAGATAGGCTAGAGACTATTGAGCGAAGCAGAAATCTCTTTTTAGGCTTTTTTTTTTTTTAATTATTCCGAAGGAAGTGTCATTCTTTTGCCAAAGATTTTTCTAGATGCATCCCCAGGTTTCAGAAAGAGCCCCTACCCTTCTCCCCTCATTGCCCCCCTTCCCCAAGTAAGAGATGGTCTGACTCCTATGAGAAGTTACACTCGCACATCCTGAAGCATCAGTCTGAACTGGGTCAGCCACTGTGTAAATACAAGGGAAGGTCTGCTGTGAACAGGCTGAAGGTTAATATTAGTGGGGAGCAGTTTAAAGGAGAAAGTCATGTCAGTGCAACTTTACATTTTTCATTTAGTAAGTCAGAGATGATCCACTCACCACCTTCAGCTAGAGCCTATATTTAGTTGGTCACTCCTCTCCTGAACCTCTCATTGCACAATTTCCCTCCTGTCACAAGTGAATGACTGAAAGGGTTTGGGCTCTAAGGACTCACAATGACATGACTCATATCTTCTGCGGTTACTCAGTTCCCTGTTTTTTGTTTTGCAGACTGAAGAAAGGATTTTTGGCACGGAGAACTAATACCATGCCCAGCTTATTTTAATTAAGCTTATTCAGTTTGCCTAGCAGGTTGACAACCCTGTCCAGGGCAGAGGGGTTGGAACTGGATAATCTTTAAGGTCCCTTCCAACATTCTGTTCAGCTCTTTGCTTTTGCAGTGGTTGTAAAGCAATTCTCCAAATAGATGCTGTGCCTCTCTCAGCAAGCAAACTGATGGCAATGTCAAGGCCATCCAGGACTTGGTTAGGAGTGCAAAAGTAAGGGAAGACATCACAAACACCACCCCAGCTCAGCAGAAGTTCTTCAGAAAACTGAGGAGCTGGCACTGGCACTGTATGCCCACCACCTTTCACAGGAGGTGGGCTCAGGAAATGTCTTCCAAGACAAAACTGCGCTGGGTAACTCCGACTGGTAAGTCAGCTAGTAAAATTGAAAATCCCTCTTTTCTGGAGTGTTTTATTCTTCCTATGTTAAGTTTCAGAAGCTTCATACAGCACCTAAACACTTCAATAAATTTCATACTGATTCACTGTCCTCAAATTCACTTCCCTGTCAAGTTTCTTTCAACAGATTATGTGCAAAGCTGTCCACCAAACCCGCTGTCTCTCTATATCCCATTCTGAAAGAAAACTTACAAGACCTTGAGACAGAACGCTATCTTGCCAGCAGAATCTGAACACAGCTGTGCTCCAACTTTGCAGGAAAAACAATCCACGCAAGAGAAATACCTGACACAAACCTTGGTCTATTTATTTCAGAACAGCCTAGTTGGGCCACTCATCAGGTATATCAGTAGTACTGCTTGGAAAGCCAGACAGCCACCTATCACTTGGTATAATCCATAGCTGAGGATCTTAAGCAGAAAGCACATCACTGGCCAGCATGAGAAGAACTTGAATCCTACTCTTTATGCAGAGATTCTACCTCCATGGTTTCTTTAAAGTACCTCTTGCCCACGTACTACATAAGGAAGCAAGGCAACACTGAGTTAGGAATCGAGGCTGTATAATGCAGGACTGTGCGATGCAAGATCGGCTGACAAACATTACAACATCAATGACTTAAGGGTCTGAGCTTCTGTGTATGTTTATTACTATTGTAGGAATTGTGCTTGCCCTAGAAAATAGCAAAACTCAAAGAGTTAGGCTTCCAGACTATGACATTGCCAATTAAAGAAATGCACACTGCTATTTTATGTCTAGGAAGATGGGTAATGCCAGTCTGTTCCTGTTGTGAAACCTAGTAAGACTGCTGCATCCACAGATATTAGTTACCAAACATTCAGTCTGTCATTTTCTTTTTGTATTATAAAGGCATACGTAGAGCTTTTGCCTCTCCCCCACAGAAACGAGTTCTCATGTTGTATTTTTCAGCTAGCTGCTGACTTCACTGTTCAAGTTACTTCTAGCTCAATTTTGAAAGCATTCAATTACTACAATAATGGAGCCTAAGAAAAAATTAAGAATTCTTTTATGGAAAAAAAGATTTCAGTTCCCACTGTCTAGATCAAAACCTAACGGGTTGGACTGAAGTATATTCTTTACTGCCTGCAGCCCTTTTCTCCCCTTTCATTCATGGTTTTACATCGTGCTGATAAGCACAGAGTCATTTTGTAAGCTACAGTCCTCAGCTAAAAAGTTTCACTCTGGACTGCATGAGCCACAGTGACCTCAAAAGAGACATCACTGGGCTCCAGATAGGATAAATCTTGAAGTGAATCAGTTAAACACTGAACAGTAGTAAGATCTGTATTTGAAACTAATTGGAAAAAACCCCAAACCCTGTAAATCAGATATCTCACCAGATCAACTGTCTGCAACTTCCGCTTTCATTTATTGGTAGAGCATGCAGCAGATCAGCCTGAGCTAGACCATATAAGGCTAAGTTTATTGGCAGCAGGGAAGGTGCTGCCCTGTCACAAGTGTCCCCAAGCTCCTAACACCAGGCTGAGCAATTCTGGTTACAAGTTATTTCAACAAATGAAAGCCAAATTGAAGTCCTTAATGACTCTGTGTGCTGTCGTTCACAATTTCACAAAGTCCTCTGGCTGACCTCATAAGCATTTCAAGTAGAAGCAGGTTTGCTAAGGGCTCAAGCCAGGGGCCATCCCATCCACAAGTGGATGTGCATGAAAAGATTGAGTTCTTCTCATTCCTCCTCTGAACCTTTGTGTAGCACACTACCTACGTGTTCTCCTGAACACATTCAAAAGCAATGAAAGAACATCAAGTCCTTCAGAATAATCCGGAAGTTGGACAAAGAATGAACTTTTTTCCACATATCTCAATCATTATTCCATTATACCATATTATTTTTGCATATTATTTACAAGGTATCTGTATGCAAGTATCTAAGTCACAACATACATACCTTAAAAGCTGATTACCGTAACCAAGCAAGCAGTAGTTGTGATACTGACCTATTCTTCTGTTTAAACTTAACAAGCAAGTCAAGATCACTACTTACTGCTTCCCCCAACTAGTAGAAAGATCAATGCAGAGTCTTGCTAAGTAGCTTACCTTTCCATGAATGTTAAAGTTGCTGTTTCTTGGGGCACTGACGTTCTGAAAGCTGTTCTTATACTGTGGAGCAGCTGTCCAAGGTGAGTGTGGCGCTGGGGTTGAGATCATCATGAAGAAAGGTTCAAAATTAGATTTGTACTCCAAGAAGTCCAACGACATGTTAGCCTGTGAATAGTTTTGTTGAATAAAAAAAGAAAGTCAGAACTCCGAAGGAAAACAGTACTTGAAAAATCCAAACCACATACAACATTTAAAGCTCGGTAGCGCTGGGAACATTTGAACCACTTCAGAAGCTTATTACTTGTCCATCTACAAGTTTCTAAAATTGCAGCTCCTGATAAAAATAATCATAAGCGTTAAACAAATTCTTTGTCCCACATCTCTGAACTGCATTCTACTTCAGACTTTTGCGTTACTTAGACCTGGAAAGCTCATCAAAAGGATGTAAATGATGACACCAGCTTCTCATCCCACCGTGCCTATTTCAAGCACCAGTAAAATCCACCTGAACTCTCCCCTCATCAAGTAAAAACAGAACTTTAATACAGCCTGAGGTTCTCAGATGCCCTCTCCTGCCTCACAGATCGCAATCTGTCAGATTTTGTTTTAAAGTTGAAAAGTTTTTCAGCTGCACGTCTTATAGTGCATGCTCGTTCCACAGCTAGCTCCTTAGTTTCGAAGGGGTGTCACATTTCTGCTGGTGAAGCCAGAAGCTCTAATGAAGCACAGCACCAGATTCCAATCACTCGTGCCACTTTATTGCACTTTCATTTTCACTTCAGTCTACAACCAACTTAAGGTAAACAGTTTGAAGAGATTGTGAGTTTCATTTCAGCTCTTCCTTAGTCAGTCTTTGAAATTAAATCTGAAAAGATATTCCTTGCTGGTGAGTTCTCCACTACTCAAATCTCACTACATTTTCTTTTCCTGTCTGATTAGTATATCCCTCTTTGTATTTCCTTTTCATCCTCTAGAAGAGGGGAAATGCCAGGAATTCCCTACCAATACGATCTCTTCTTTCTCCCAACTTCCACTTCCACATATAAGCAACAGGGGCTGGAATTGAGTTAGATGCTGACACACTTAAGGGAAGATAAGAACTGTTTAGCTTAGAAATTTGGTTCACAAACCAGTATGATGGAGATAAACTCAGAGCTATAGTCAGCACAGATTTTGTTAGGAGCTTGAACTACAGCATATCAGGACTGCAGCAGACAGATTCAGGTGCTCCAATTCTTAATACTAGTCTTAGTTACCCATGTCCTTAGTCAGGACAAGGAGAGTGTATCAGATCAAGCAACCCAGGAACTCTGCATAAGCTACTTACTCCTATTCCTGGTGGTCTCTGTCACTGCACATTTGGCAGCATGGGTATGGTGTGCACTGCCCACCCAATGAATTAAACTGAAACACTAACTTGAAAGGATGAACATTTACTTGGTAGCTATAGGCAGAAAGTGAAATATAGCACACCAAGAAGTCAGCATAATACACTGCTGTATCAGGCAACCCACCACAAATAAGTTTACACACCAGTGATCTTGGTCAAAACACTTATGAGCTGCTGAAGGATCAAAAAGACCAGTACAATGCCAGTAACAGGATAGTCTTTCCTCCAACTTACTAATTCCAATCTAGCTTTAGCCTCTGTAAACCTAAATTTAATCAGACAGCTGTTCCACGCCCTAAGAAACATCAATCAGTTCTGTTCCTAGTAAACAGCTGCTTAGGTTAAAGAACTGGCAGAGAACCTATGAGAGTCAAGGGAAGACCACAAACTCACTGCTTGTGGAGACTTTTCAGAGAAAAGTTTTCCTGAGCATGTGAGCTCCCAGCAATGCCAACTAATACGCTGTGTAACAGCACATTAAGTTAAGACTCCAGATTTGGGAGAGGGATAAGGAGAGTGAAAACACAACAAAAAAAACCCACACAAAATCCAAGCTACTTGCTAAACAGGGCCTCAAGGAAACTAAAAGGAAAGTTGTAAGAATTACCTAAGTATTTTATATCTTTGTTGCTTATCCTAATCACTTCTTTTCTTGAATCTTAAGAGGGTAAAGAGGCTGAAGATCAGGGCCAGCTACACACTTTATCAGAGTACCTTTATTGCCCTCACAATCTCAGGTGCATTGATTAGCCTTTTAGGCAGCCAAGCTATCAGATTGATCTAGTCAAAGATTACAAGATACTGACACACACATAGTATCTATCAAACAAAACAGTGTAAAGCTACTTTTACATGCTTAACTTCCTACCGAAACCTTGATGCAGTCAACCTGCTACAGAAGTTGTCTATTGTAATGAAATACAGCCTTCTAGGAAGTAATTTAAAACACTGCCTGTATGCATCACAATCCTCACGTACCACAGCAGTCAGAATTAACCTCTCAGTGCAGCTACTAGCAGCAAATGGGCATTTGGAACACACTTCCTTTCTATAGCTCATACACACAAACTCATAATTAAAAAAAAAATACCCAGAATCTTGTTTTGCTGGTTGGTGCCTGCCTACTGCCACGATAGCACAATCATTCAGTATTTATGAACTACTGCAGCCTAACAAATTGCCATCCCCGCTCCTTCCAATGTCCTAGCAACAGGCAGTATCTGGTCTTAAGCAGTTTTTGTAACACAGACGTTGCAAAGTTTCTTACCAGTACATCTGTCAGATAATCTACACTGTAGTTCTCACCATGTTTTCGTGCTTTGCCGTTTACCGAAAGAGTATAGTTGTAGTACTTTGAATTTTTCTCCTGTGAGCAAGAAAAGTTACACACATTTGTACAAAACATATGCACTGATTACCCAAAATTATCAAAACAAACTCTCAACAAGTATTGGTCAAATAGATTGCAAACATTTGTCATAAGGACACTCAGAACTGGCCCCAACAACACCACATGTTGCAGTGTTATCTTACACTGCTTTGGCTGTACGTGCCAAGGTTTCTCCCTAGGCAGCTCAGTAGGAGTAGTTCTTGCGAAAGCCAGTGGACTGATACACAGTGGAGGGGGAAGGAAGATCTGCATTAAGTTGTCAGATGCTCTGTGCCCTTTATTTCATGACCAAAGTTAGAACATGAACTGGATTACAAAGCTACCAAAATTAAATATTTTTAAAACAGTCACATACCAAAGCATACCAAAAACTCCATCCAGGAGGGACATGGCCTACTCCCCCTGCATCCTCTGCTCCATACTGAAAAAAAAGATTGTGTCAGTTATCATGAATAAAAGCTAGAGATTATATTTCACATTCACATGCTTTATTTAACACCAGTCAGAAACCCCATTAACTCTAAACTTCAGAACAGAAAAACACATCTGTATATAAAAGTGCATATACAGCCTGTTAGAGAGACCAGGGTTGAAATAACTAAGACAATAGTTACTGAAAAACTGAGATTCACAGATAATATTTAAATTTTATTCCCTCTTCTGACTCACACATGTAAGTATGCAGACATCCCGTAGAATACACAGTACATCATCATGTAGTAAGACGACCAGAACACATGCAACAAGACAGCCAAGGGTTTTGTGCTAACAGCTCAGAAGAGACTAAAGAAAACTCCACATAGACCAACAGCCTCTGTCACCTTGTCTGAAGGGTTGGTGTGAACTTAAAGCAATGCTAGTGGCTCTCATCTTAGCACTAAACAATTAACAACAACCAGCCCTTAAGACAGCAAAAAGGAAACTGACTGCTGAATCAGTGCCAAATCCAAGACAGAGGGTGCCTCAGGGCAACACAACGTGTCTTCTCAGGGCTGCCCTCTCCCATCTACGTGGCTCCCTGAACTGCAGGGACAGATTATGCTGACTCAAGAGATGCTCACAGAAAGCCAGATAGATTTCCCTTCCCCTAGCTGCCTCAGTGACTTCAGCAGAGACAGATTTGTGCCCAGCCATGAATATTCCTGTCTCATTCTTCTATCGTGCCACCAACATTTTCCACCAAGAGATGCAAGGAAAATAATGCTGTTAAGAACTCGAAGTCATCTGTAAATACAATTCCATCATGCCAGAGGCACACCAGATCTTACAGCTTTCAGTGATGAGTTTTAAAGCTTGCCATGAACTACCATGACTCACAGCTTAGTTAAGAACAGGAAGAAAATACAAAAAGTACACACAGGTGATTTAATAATAAAGTGCTGAGTAACCTCTGCAATGAGCTCCAGCAGTAGCTGCTCTCCCAGTAAAATTGTCTCTGTGAACATTCGATATTTAAAACAGCACATTAACTGCTAAGAAAAAAGTCCTGATTCAAGGTGATATGTTAATCAGGAATAGTGAGTTAAATCTATTCTTTTAAGAAACATTATTCTAAAATAATCTCCAACCAGGTGCTGGCCTGATGATATTCTTCATAGATGCTCCATGCCAATCATCTATCCATTTCCAATAGCCATGAAAGTTAAGGTCTCTAGCAACTAACACATCTGAACTCACTGAAAAAGGCCTGTGGATCCCACCAGCCTTTCACAATTGACTTTCAAAAAAATCCTTTGGCCAACTAAGAACTCGATTTTAACCAAGTTAAAGATCTGAACTTTGTATCTTATTTATCCCTCTTCAGTAAAGACAACTGTTCATCCAAGTAATACCATGTTAAATATGCTGGGCACCCGCCATTCCTTACAAATCTAAAAGCACAGGCTATTTTAGAAAGGTGGACAAAGGCAAGCAAACCGTGTCACAGTAAAAACATAAGCACAAAATACCTCATTCAGATACTTCCCAGCAAAGAAGGTCTGATAGCCACACATAGCCTTGAGCAGCGCTGGGAAGGTGTTTGGCTCTTGGATCTTCTGCCAGGACTTGCTGCTACAGTTTCCTTCCAGGGTGTTGTTGACAACATGATGATTGTGGGGGTATTTCCCTGTTAGGATGCTAGCACGGCTGGGACAGCAAAGCGCACTGGGAACGTACTAGAGTAAACAGCATGCAAAGAGACACTATTGGTAACACAAATTAAAATGTACAGCTTTAAAACATCAGGCAACAGGCTGATCAAGAAGTTCAGCCGTTTAAAACCTCACAAAGCAAACTCTTTTTAGGACAGAAGGAATTACACCTCAAGTATGCTCACGAGGGCAATGCTGTATGCGAAGATAACCTTGGGTCTCTCCAGGGCATGCACCCCATCCCCACACCTTGCACACAGCAGCCCCCACGCAGAGCTGGGCCACTAGCCAAGTCAGTCACGTTGTTTTAGCCACAACCATGTATCAGAACACAGAGAGTGAAGTGGGATTTCAACAGGCAGAGAGCTGCCAGTTTTAAGCAGCTCTTCTAAGCTTCTCAGCTCACAGCACCGACCCTGCACAGCGGAGGGTTTCACCCCCATTTGAGGAAGTGAGCCCAAGTGCTTTTGGGAAGTGAAAATTTCCCCCCTCAGGATCCAAATACAACCTTGAGCTGTGTTTATTTTGAGACCCCAAAGGGGTTATGCTGAAATAAGGACAAAGCCATGCACAGAGGCACAGACCCGTGAGGCTGTCACCAGCCCCTGGGACCCCTTGTTCCCCGAGCCCCTCAGACACACCCAGCACCCCGGGTGCCCGCATGGACACTCACCGCGTTCACGAAGGTGACTCCCATCTGCGCAATGAGAGCATTGGTCTTCTTCATGGGGGTCTGCAAGAAAGGCCCGAGCAGAGTGGTCAGCGGACCCCGCCAGGCGGAACCCGGCCGGGGCCCTGCGGGCAGTCCCGGCCCCACAGCACGGCCCCGCGGAACCCCGGGGCGAGGCCTCCCGCCCGCCCGCTCCCCGCCCGCGGCCGGGGTTTACCATGCCGCCCAGGAACACGTCCTGGTCGTCGGTGAGGAGGAGCACCACGTTGGGCCTCTGCCGCGCCGCCCGCGCCGGGCTCAGCACTAGCAGCGCGGCCAGCACCAGCCCGCGGGCCACCGCCGCGGCGCGGGACATGGTGCAGCGCAGAGAGGGACGAACGGGCGGGCTGACAGACGCTGCGGGCGCCGCTCGCCCCCGGCGTGGCAGACCGGCCGAGTGCGGACCCCAGCAGCAGCGCGCGGTACTGCCCCGCCCCCGGCATATGACCGCGGCGGGAGGGGACGG
>WBMW01006460.1:578350-600451 GCA_013396635.1 Penelope pileata | reverse complement strand
CGAGTACCTGCGGCTGAAAGGTACGGGCGGGCCCGCGGCGCTGGGCAGGGCCGCCTCCAGCGCGAGGCTGCGTGCGGGTAAACTTCCAGGGAGGAAAATTGAATGCAAGTTATAAACGCAGCGGTGAACGGACCGAAACGGAGCTGTCAGGGGAGCCTTCAAGTGTCAGTGACAGCCGGGCGTGTGGCAGCCAACGCGTGCTGGGGGTGGGACTCGCACCCCCGGCTGGGGCCGTGAGGAGGGCTCTGCAGAGGGCTCTGGTTCCCCGCTGTTAAAGCATTTGTGGTTTTGGCAAGGGGGGAACAGCTGTGCCTGTGGTCATGGCGTGTGAGTGGCTTCCTGCTTCCGTGTGCGGCCTCGTAACGGGACGGTGGCACTCCATCACACTCTGAATGTCCCATGGCAGTCAGGGACACAGCGAGAAGTGAGCCTGTGTGGGAGCACGTGCTCCAGAACTAAACCTCACCAGGTTTGCTGCAGTGGTAATCATTGTTTGTGTGGGAACAGCTAACTGGGGTGCGCAGGAAAGGATAAAACGCTCCTCCCTGCTTTCATGGTCACTGTCCAGGTCAGCAGGAACACAGTTTTTTCTCCTCAAGGTCCATAAACGTGGCTTGAAATCCTCTTGTGTGATCCTGGGGATTGGAGGTGCAAGCAGAGCAGCAGGTGCCAAAATGGGCTGGACACCACAGGACACGAGGCTGGTTCTGCCAACGAGTGAGGCTGGGGGAGCTGGGGTTGTTCAGTCTGAAGAAAAGGAGGCTCAGGGGAGACCTTATTGCACTCTACCACTCCCTGAAAGGAGGCTGTGGTGAGGTGGGGGTCGGCCTTTTCTCCCAGGTAACAGTGATAGGATGAGAGGGAATGGCCTCACATTGCACCAGGAGAGGTTCAGGTTGGATATTAGGAAGAAGTTCTTGTCAGAAACCGAGTGGTAATGCATTGAAATGCATTGCACCTCCCTGCCCAGGGAGGTGGTGGAGTCACCGTCCCTGGAGGTGTTCGAGAGATGCCTGGATGTGGCACTGAGGAGCATGGCTTAGGGGCACGGTGGTGATGGGGTCACAGCTGGACATGATGATCTTAAAGGTCTTTCCAACCTTAATGATGCTGTGATTCTGTGCTGCTCCTTGCCATCATTCCTGGTTCCCCACAATCCTGTGGTTACTTAGCATCTCAACTTGATTTGTCCTTTTCTTTAAGCTCCCCAGAATTTTTGGGAAGGCTTTGCTGTATGAACCAAGCTGGCCATCATCCCACTACCAGTAGCATTTCCTGGATACTTAAGCCTTTTGCTCGCTGGTTCAGGTTACCAAAGTATGGATTTTTTGGACTGATTTTTCTTCCAGCATTGAGGAGGTGTGGTTGGATTGAAAGCGATAGGGTTTGAAAACAGCCTGGGCAAGGAAGCTGTTTGGGTGGTGGTGCAAGCTTCAGCGGGCTGCTACACAGCCAAGAGCTGAAGCAGTGTGTGCAGGCAGGACCCGGGCTTTCACTGGGTGGGAGGGGTGGCTCTTTGAGAACAGAGGAGAGAATCCAAAAACTGGATGGATGGAGTAAGGGGGTCTGGTGGCCTTGTCGCTGACCAGTGGAAGTAGTTCAGGCCATGACCAAAGCCACACAGTTTGCCTTGTAGAGGAAAGAGTTTTCCATTTTGAGCTCATCCCAGAGTTGCATTTCTAGCCTTGCAGGCAGCTTCTTGAATGTGTTCCTTTGCCTATAACCATTCGCTTATTCCCCTTGCGCATTGTGGAGTCGCAGCTTTTCTGTACTTAACATTGACCCCTTTGGTTTTGCTACTCGAGATGCATTCTGGCTACGTCTGTCATAGAGGTCCAATTTCTCACAGTATAATTAGTAACTTTAATACATTGTACAATAAATTGAGGTGCTTCAGTTTGGGTGAACTGTAAAGACTTTGGCTCAGATCTTGACAATGTAATTGGGAATTGTCCCATTCAATAGAACTTCTGATGTATGAGAATTCTGTAGATGTGAGTGTCTTGGGGGCAGGTCCCTTTGCATGTCAGCTACAATAAGCTGTGTATGTTTTGGGCTGAACTGAGGTCATTTTCTCTGTTTATTGGCAGATGTTGATGAATTGATAACTATAAAACGGGAGCTGAATTACAGAATTTCCATTCAGTCGGCGAAGTTACTTCACCTTCTGAAGCAGAAGGACAGGCTGGTGCATAAAGTGCAGAAGAACTGCGACATTGTCACAGCTTGTTTACAGGCGGTTTCCCAGAAGCGACGTAAGTGCTGTTCTGTGTACACGTGTACTAGTGTAAGTAGTGTATTTCATTAATGTGGGCAGTATTTCAATTAAGCCCTTGCACTTGATTTAAAATCAGGAGGCCAGGCTATGCTATTGCTCACACGTGCCTGGCTGCCGGTGGTGTCTGTGGCACCCGGCAAAGCGCAACTGGCTTTAAGCCGTTGACTGGATAGGCTGTCACAGCCACAGCTTTGTGTGCTGCTGTGGCACCCTTACTGAAGACTGTCAGCCAGGCTGCTTCAGCTTTAATTCACAGGAAGTCTGAGTTGAATTTTTGGGTGTGCCTGCTGTGTTTGACTGTTTACTTTCATAATGTTGTAAGGAAGATACTGGAAATGGAAATTCTGCTTGCTGGAAACTCTAGGTGGCATACATAGCAGTCTTCTCAGAGCTTTGTTAGTAGCACATGCAACTCCTTTCTCTTGAGCTCAAGATGAGGAGTATTAATAAAAACAAACCTGCTTTCTCCAAACCTCTTTATCAGTACCTATGTATTTGGGGGTTTCAAAGGGAGCATGTGGGAGGGAGAAGTGCTATTCTCTCATTGTTTAGCCTTTTCTTCCAACACAATGAAACCTTTTTTATGTGGCTTGCCACAGTTGTCACCTAAAGATACGCTGAAGTGCTGTTGTTAGTTCTGCTGAAGTGAAACTGAGTGTCATGTTACGTGTAAAAATAAATAGAAGTTATACCTTTCGAACGAATGTGTGAAAATAACCTAATTCCTGTCTTATTTTCTCATTAACATGCAGCGTGACAGGTACAGAAATGTTCAGGTACAGTAAATAAAGCATGGTCTCTTCACAAAAATGCCTGGTAGGGGCTTTGAGGTGCATGTAAAAATATTATTAAAAGAATCTTACTGTAATGGCATGTGCTAATGTAATTTAGTTAAAGGTTCGTCTATAATTTTTAAGTATTTGTAAGTGTTCCTTTGTTTGACTTAAAACAGCATGAAAGTTCTTGGCTGACATGCACTACTTAGGCATATTTCTTCTTCTCACCTGTTAGTTTTCTTCCTCAACATCAGCTTGATAACTGAGTCTTCAGTATTAAGCATACATTATAGTCTCCTTTCAAAAAAGACTTTGAATTTTGCATGCATTTAAGTATTTAGAGAATTGACTAATTTCTGAAGGTCTGAACACCCTGATCTCATCTGTGAGATGAAAAACTTGTTGACTCAAGGGTATATCAGATTTCATCCTAACTGTGAATGTGCTTTTACAGTTTTCACATACCATTTTGTACTTGCATTTTAAACATAATATCCCTTTCTGTTAATTTGCTAGTGACACCTGAGATAGATAGCAGCTGAAATTTGAAAGTAATGCGGTTTATTGTGTAGTACCAATCCAGGGATCTGCAGATTTTTGAAGACTCTGTAGGTTTGTATATTACATCTCTTCAAGTTAGATATTCTTATTACTAATACAGAGTATTAACTAGTGTAATTTTCAGCTTGTGTCTCAGAAAATCCAGATGTATGTATCCCAGGACAGCTGAAACTTAGTTATTTCTTACTTTAAGATCTGATCCAAAGCCGCTGGCATTTGTTGAATGACTTCTGATGGCTTCATGAGCTTTGGAACAGGTGTACAACTTCAAGTTTCCAGTAATCATGCCTTTGAGATGTTACATGATCAAGAGCTGTCCAAAGGCAGATACAACTGGCTTTCTTCCCTCCCGCCATTTATTCTTGCCTCTGTACTGTCCTCCTGTATTGTATTAGTTAGGAGCCGCTGTGTGGTATGTGATGAACCAAATGGGAGAGCTGATCAAGTTGGAAGATAATTCCTTTTTCTTTTCTGTAACCCTTTCCTATTTCCATTTTCTGCAGAGGGTGGCAGAAGTGAGTGAATAGGAGTAGGCGATTGCTTAGGCTGGCTTGAGAAGTGCAGTTGCTGAGTATGTAAAATGCTAAAATCTCAGCAAAACTGTTACGCTAACAGAGAAAAAATCTACTTTTCTCCTCTCTTTGAAAAGAACAATTAATATGATGGAACATTAAAAAACATAAATAAATAAAGCACACCTCCGTCCCACCCCAAAATGTAAGCGAGTGTTTTGCTGGCTAAAACACTTGGAGACTGGATTTTCTGTAGACTACCTACTCGTTTTTAAATATTGAAAGCATAGTTAATTTGGATAAGTTTTTATCATTCTGGAATTTTCTGATGTATGCTTGGAATATTATGTTACATGCCATGTTGAGTGCTTCTGTGTACGTTATTGTTATAGCATCTTGGAGTACTGAAATCTTTCTCAACTAAGAAGAAGTCAAAAAATATTTTTTCTTTTCAAAGAATATTTTTAGTGACAAAAGATTTCTTTGATCTATGTTATCACTAATTCTGACGTTGCAAAGTTTATACTAACAGTGGTTCTTCAGTTGATTTACGCAGAGTTTCATGGTATGTTAATAATACTGTCACACACATTTTTTTCCTGACGTAGTGAAATCTCTGTGTAGAGGTAAAACGTTAGTCAAATTAAATCTAGGATCACATTCAGATGCTTAAATCTGCTTCAAAACAAAATAAACTGAAATTAACACAAAGTTCATTAGTGTTCTGTTTTTAATGAAGAAATATTTTCAGTAGAAACGTTCACAGAGATTGTTAATTTAGTGCTATGAAGCTATGATGCTCTAATAATTTTAAATGTGCCTCTTGCTGTCTTCAGAAAGACTTTTAGTATTCTCTGTTGTAATACTTAGAAACTAAGGTTGAAGATTATTCTGCCATTTCAGTATTGACTCTAATATAGAATTCTCTAGGATGACAATTAACGTTAGCTCTGTTTTTGCCTTTTCTCCTCCTGGTTTGATTTAACGCAGAGCCAGCAGAGGGAGACAGCATGTTTTATTTCATGCCGAGACTGAGGTGTATCTCTCTGGCTTTCATAGGTTGGTAGCTTTCACATCTTTCCTTAAACATGAAGTTAGTGCTTCTCAATTGTGTTCAGGCAATAGCTGGATGAACAGGTTTGAAGTCAGCTGCAGCCTGGCAAATAGCTGTTGTTCACAAGGAAAGTATTAGGTTTCATGTGTGAAACAGTTGAAAAAATGATGACAAATGGTTTCTTAATTAGAACTGATGTAATTAGTTACGAAATAACTGTGGAGATTATTCAGAAACTACATATATAGTGAGCTGCTAACACAGCTGATTTGACTGTCACTCTAGATATCTTTTTTTTCTTTTTTTTTTCTTTTTAATCTAGGGCATATACTGGTGTGCTTGTGTAATAATTCATGCAGGTCAAATTATGCATGTGACTTACCTGTCTTCATACCTCTCAGATCCCAGTAGTTTAAGGTGCTCACGCAGTTGTATAAATATGATTTAACCTGGAACGCATCAATTGCTCTGGTGTAATTTATTTTCTTTCTTTATGAGGAACTGAGTTATTTGGTGAATGCTGATACTGTGGCAGTTCTGCACTCAAAAAACAGACAAGCGAAACCCACTGAATCTCCATTGTTATAAATTGGGGGGCAAATTGTAAACTTGTATTTGCAATTCACGTTTCTCACTTTAGTGTCTGAAATATGTACTAAAGAGGAGGATGTTCTGTATTAGGAACTAAAAATATTGACAGTGCAATTTCCATTTGCAATTTAAAGACAGGCTGCGTGCTTGCTGTGTTAACCTCCAACTCTTCTTTAGATTTCCAATTTGAATTGTCTAATTTTAAATTTAACTCAGTATCTCTGATGTTTGAAGCCAGATGGATTTGCTTTGGTAGTTTTTTTATAGCAATAACTGTTTAATTGATCTATCAAAAATACATTCCTCCTTCAATGCAGTTAAAATAAGAGGTTTACTTCTTGTGGAGTCTGATTTCATGTGAATCATCCCCAGTGACTCGATTGGCTCTATATTTCTGTTCAGTAGCTTTCTTATTACATCATCTGTGTTTATGTATTTATTTGCTTTACTAGTCTCTATTCTTGATCGGTGTTAATCAATTTGATACTTTAAATTGATGCTATGGCTTTTTGAAATGCATACCTGAGAAATACTTCTTGTGACTGCTTCTTGTTTTTTCTAATGAATTGCTTTTGATTTCATTCTACTTGATCTTTTGTCTTGGGAAGCCTTTTGGCGGGGAAAGAGAAATGGAAAAAAACAGAATTGTAAGCCTAAAAATGTGATTATCCTTTTCACTTGTTTGTTAAACTGTTGGCAAAGGTAGGCTGAATTACCTTTACAGTCAGTTGCCTACTTGTAGCAATAATTCTTTGCTACAATAAAAAAATTGAATATTGCTGTTGATTTTTAATTGTTGCAATTGTCAACAAACTGTTACCTGTGCTGCAGAGTGAAGACTCTCTATTACTCTGTGACTCAAGGTGTGGAGGTGGGCTGGGGATTGGTTAGCAAAGATTTTGGAATCCATTCTATGTCCTTTGCTGGTTTGTAGGCAGGAAAGTAATGGGACAGAAAAGGAGTGAACCTGTATTTAAGAATGCTGAAGCTTGGCTTGTTGACACTGGTAGCTGTGAGAACCCTTAGAAAGATCCAACCATAGTGATGAATATGTTCCTATGAAATTAAATGGCAAATGAATATCATATTTCATTCATCTTTAGCCAAGCAAAGTTCTGACAAATCCGAGAGCTTATTCCAGTGCAACAGGAGCCTGGTCTGAGAAGGATTACTTGTGAACAGCATCATTAACGCTATGCTTCAGGTCATGGAGAAGTGATTCAATAAGTAGCTGTATGTTTAGTATTTGCTAATGAATGTTAGATTGTGTATTCTCGACATCTGTTAGTGAGTCCGTGAGACAAGAGAAGAGTGAGTGTTCTCTGACACAATACCAGCAGTGTGGAATGCTGACAGGATGTTGATTGTTACAAGGGCAACAATTTTGTTTTTTAAACACTATTAGAAGTTTGCTGTCTTAGTATTTTATGCAGTTATGTAAACTAGTCACACAAAAAGTACCAGCCTTGTGTTAAAGGGTGATAAATAATCAGTACCTGAATAATCCTGGGACATTTTAGGTAGTGAATTCCACAGTTAATTCGTTTTGATGAGAATAGGGTCTTGGAAGTGGTGTTTGGTGAGCTGCACAGCCAGGACGCTGAAAATGAGGGAAGCAGTGCAAAGGGCAGCTGTTCAACTGATCTGCAAATAAGGAGCGTTCTGGTTCAGTGCTGTGCCGCTCCATTGCTTGTCATGAGATGTTCTAGAGAACTGCTGATTAAGTGACCAGACTTAACGTCCAATTGTGCTGTCGATGGGATGTGCACGTACAGCATGGATCTTGTGCAGAACTGAGGTAGGTAATGAATGCTGATGTCTTTGATCATTTGGTAATCAGTGGTGTTGGTAAGCACTGTGAGAAAAGACCATCCCACTTCCTTGTCCCCAGGCAGTTCTTCAGGATGATCTGTACTTGGATGAGTCCAGAGAAGCGCTTGCCTGGCTAATTCAAAGTACTTCAGCTCACTGCCATCTTCTCGTGCTGATGTTCTCCACTGTAAAAACAAAGCTGTAATATATGTTCTTGATTGGCAAGCCATCTAGTCAGTTTCCTTACACACTCAGTAAACCGTGACTGTACAGACTTGATATCCCTCAGAAGGCCACTTTGGGGTTAACGTCAGTTTACTGACTCCTGAGATGAAGAAAAAATTCTCTCCTTTTCAAATG
Organism: Penelope pileata; assembly: GCA_013396635.1. Taxonomy (NCBI): domain Eukaryota; kingdom Metazoa; phylum Chordata; class Aves; order Galliformes; family Cracidae; genus Penelope; species Penelope pileata. The sequence goes on along the minus strand of WBMW01006460.1, from coordinate 592,507 downwards.
CTAAAAAGGAAATAATCTTGTTGTTGTTGTTGCTTTTCTCTGAAAAGTGAGAGGATGGATTTGCTCTCTGGTTTGGTCATATCCCAAATGAAAAGTTCCCGTGATCTGTGCACTTCCAGAATATCAAATTCAAACGATGGCAGAAACTAGTCCTTAGAGCAGTACAGAACCTGGAATCCTCACTTTGAGGGAAGTTCCACTTTTAGAATACAGCAACAAAAGTATCTTGTTCCAGCCTGAAATAAAACACCCACGCACAAAGTCAATTGCTTATGGAGCAAAGTTCTGAAAGCATACATTCTGAGCTAAAATGCTTTGTTGGGATTTTGACACTCCTCGCCTTCTCTCATTTCATATTATGTAATGAGCCATTTTTAAGACATGTTTAATCCTAAAAAGAATCAAAAGGGAATTATGTTTTTAGAAATCTGTTTTTTGTCAAATATAGTATTCTGTCAGGAAGGACTTTGCTCTTCACAAACTGGTATTGCATGGCAGTTTTCTGTTAAAGTTTCCAGCCAGCTTCGGTACTGGAGATTTCCCTGGGAATAAGCAGCCAGCCATCTCTGCAGTTCACTCTCTGGCTGCTCAGCGCTGCGGTTGCCTGGTTGATTTAGGGAGCTGAAGAGCTAACACTCATTCTTAATCCATATGTTTTCCTTCTGTCTCTTTGGGGATTATATAGATCCTTGCTTTTTCTGTGTCGGATATTCCCTACTGTGCCTCTTTCTCCCTAGCTCTTGCCACTGAAGTGTCTTGCCTGCACTGAAAAGATGTCTCTGCCCCATCTGAACAAATGGGGTCATGTATTCTGTCATTGGTTAAAACCTGCACAGTTCTCAGAAATGGCTTTTATCATGGGCTCCTTCAGCTAAATTCTTCAGGATTTAAGGAAGCAAAGTGTCCTCTCTGCTGCTTTGACTAGTGGCAGGATCCAGAGGTAGGATTGCTTTTGTTACAAACCTAGGGAGTCCAGTTGAGATCTAGGCCTAGTTTAGGAGTTACCATCTCCCATGGATTGGGAGATACCCAGCCTTCACCCAGTGGAGTGCAGTGGGATCTGGTCAACCAACCATGATGTCCTGCTTCTCTATAGACTGCAGGCCCTACGAACTTCAGAGCCATAAATCTGCATTTTTTCTCTCCCCGCTTTGAATACTTGCCTTGGGAAATGGCAGGCATCTGGGGTGAGGGTGAAGTGATGCTGAATTGATCTGTATGGACAGCATCACATAGGTACAGTCTCATAGCAGATCTCTGCTGCTGACGCCCTGTAAGTCACCACCCAAGTGGTGTCTGATGCTTTCACCACCTTACCTAACTTCAGTAACATCGCTCTGCAGCATTTTTATATGAGGCAGAAACCCGATGGGTTTCCGAATGTGACTACAATATAAATTACCAGAATAAGCACTTCATTGCTTGTTGTGGATATGAACAGGAATTCAGTACATCTTTCTGTAAGCAATGTACTGCTGCAGAATCTAGGCCCAGTTTGCAATTGAAAATGCTGGTTGCTCTGTATGTGATTGTATAGATTGCAGGACCGCTACCAAATTCTCATCACACAATGTTTCTTATAGGATGTTGTAAATATTTTTTGCTGGTGTGCTAGCAGCTGTGACAGCTTGAGTTAGTGCTGCACCTGAGATTGTTTATTTTGTATGTGCATACAACTCAGGTTGATTGCCGCCTTTTCTGCATTCTTCCATATTCTTCCAGTCATGTTACTGTTACAAAGTGATAGCAGACCTCATGGGATTAGTTTTGTGATGCATGTAGAATTTTGAGGGCACTGAACTATGTTTTTCACAACAGCTGTGCCATGAAAAGTTGATGTATCAGATAGTACTTGTTACATAAAATGCTTGCTGAGTATTAGAAATGTGGATTAATCCGATAGATTATTGCATATGAGTTTGTTTTTTTTTTGGATTCCTTATCAAGTAATGCTCTAGTAGTAGCTAAATACTAATTTGCCTGAGCAAAGTGGTTCTCAAATCAGTGACAGCTAATTTCTCTAGTACTGCTATAACTTTGAGCAGTGATATTGGATCAGCTCAAACTGAGGAGACACTTTAGTCACCTGAAGGAAGAATGCTGCTGTTTGCTGACAACAGTCAGAACACCCTGTTCTGCAGTCTCTAATCAGTCAGTCGTGCCATCAGAAACAACTGTGTCAGACAACACTGTTCCCTCTGCTCTTCAAGATGGATACCTCATCTGCAGTGAAATTTGGCCTCATGGTTCCCTGAGGAACTGGAAAAACGGTTCACACTGGGGTCATTGTGGTTAAATGAGTTGAGACACTGAGTTCCGCACAGAATCATTGTGAAACTGAGCTCATCCTGTTTGGGCCCAGTGAGTCTGCCTGAGGCAGGGGAGTGCCAAGTAGGGGCGGGGAGCAGTGGAGCATGCAGCCCAGCCCAGCAAAGGGCTCAGCCCGCAGCTCTGTGAGACACAAGCAACAGCGGAATTAAAAGTAGGCATGGGCCTTGCTGTGGGACTTCATCAGTGTCCAGGATATCTGGGATATAAACTAGAAATTCATTGCTTTAAATGAGAATTTGAGAAGAAGCTGGCTGTGTAACCAATGCTGCGAGAGGCCACGTGTGGAGAAGTGATGTGTGAGGAGTGCATGTGACGGAGATAGCCACCCACCAGTCATGTTTCACACATTGTTTAAACGCTTCTTATCTGATCATAGATCCTGCTCTTATACCTCTAAGTAGTGAAAACCCATGGCATTTATGGGAAATGCTGAGCATTCAAGATGTAAGGGTTTGTTTGTGTGTATGAGCTCACAGGATGGGTGACTGTGTGAGCTATTCAACTATAATACAGTTGTTACAAACCTTAATCTTTCTTTGGAAATAGCCTGAGAGAAAAAGCTGTGCAATTAGATTGCATGCATAGTCTTTTACACTTGTCTAGCTTAGCAGTACCTCCTTTTTAATTCTTTGAGGGATTATACTTAAGTACCTTTAACCTTGCTGCTCTTATTTTTCCTAATGAAATGCCATCTCATGGTTAATGCTAATGTAGCTTCACTGAAAATGCCCAAGGAGGTGCATGGCCTTTAAGTAATACAGATGCATTTTATCTCTGAATATGGCATACAAAACATTCTTTGGTTGAGTTAGTCTTTGAAGAAGAGATTTCCTGGATACTGAAGATCAAATGGAGGATAACAGCTGCTTGAGATAATTAGTGCTAGGAACAGACTGATTTATGGAGCATCAGGCAGTGGTAGCAGCTACATTTGTGCAGCTCCATGAGATAAGCTTTACATTTGAAAACAAGGTGGTAGAAAAGCGGGCTGTTCTTTTAGTCAGTTTGGATCAATACTCCTGGTTATAATTCTCTGCTGGAGCAGCTCTGGAGATTTCCTCATGTTTCCTCAATGTTTTGCTCCTTGAAGTTAATAATAACCTGAATTTGACTTGCTGAGCAGTGAATGAGTGCTCCTCACGAACACTTGAAATTGCCAGGAAAGTAAAGTCTGCGTGACATCTCTGTGTTACATCATCTTACTGAAACACTTTTGTAAAAGAAAAAGGTAACACAAATGTGTTATTTATATCTTAGTAAAAATTGGAAACCTTGTATTATGTTTTACTAGCAGTGAAGCTGCTTATAAATTTATATGCCTCCTTAAAATCATAGCAGCTTGGTACCAATCAATGTAATGTACTCCCTGTCATCTATACAGTATGGATTGACTAAATACAAAGCATGAACAGTTTGTGGTTCTTGGGTTGCATTAGGCATCATTGATAGGTATCAGTTCGCAGGATTTATTTTCAATATGTTACCGCTAATTTCTTATCTCATCTAGTCATCATTGACAACAGTAGTGGCCTGAGATCTTGAAGGAAAAATAGTTGTCCGATGAGGCTAACAGAAGTCATAATGGGTATGCAATCAGTATATTTAGCAGATTTTTTTTTTTAAGAGAATGCTAATCTGAGGAATAATGCTAATATTTGTTGTAATACCTAGAGAAGCCCAGTGAAGTCAGGACTTTATCGAGCTGGTCTCTGGACAAACAAATGGTAATAGACTCTCCGGAAAACAAACTTTTAAAGAGAGTGGAACACCCAAAAGCTGGTAGAAATAGCACGTGTTCAGAGGAGTGAAGTGAGTTGTCCCAAGCTACACATCAGTAAATGAGCAATCAGAGCTTTGCTGTTAGCAAAATCAATACTTGTGTAATGTTGTATGTGTTGAAAAATCATTTTTAATGGTTCAGGCTTCTGTGCTAAAAGAAGCTTTGATTAGTCATAAACATATTTAGTTCAGTAGACTTCCCTTTTGAGAATGCGTTATAAACTGAAATTTTGTCATTTAACTGAGTAAAAAAGCTTGAAATAGTAATGTGGTCATGACTGATAACTATTTGCTTCTCCTTATCTCACTCATGAACTTCAGCAAAAGCCTGTTGCTCTGTCAAACTTGTTTAAATGCTCAGTGTACTCTCTTTTTTTCAGGAAATGGGAGGTGGTAGTTTGAGGTTCCTTTGCTTTGTGCTAGTCACTTCCTCTTTTGGCACTTGCAGAAGCGCTCTGTGAAGCTATGGCTCACGTGGGAGATGGAGAAGGGAATTACGCGGTCTGGAGGGCTGGGGTTGCAATAGAGTCATAGAATCCTTAGAGTTGGAAGGGACCTGTAAAGGCCATTTGGTCCAACGCTCCTGCAATGAACAGGGACACCTACAGCTAGATCAGGCTCAGAGCCCCGTCCAGCCTGACCTTGAATGTATCCAGGGATGGGGCTTCCCCCACCTCTCTGGGCAACCTGTCCAGTGCTTCACCACCCTTACTGTAAAAAACTTGTTCCTTATATCCAACCCGAATCTCCTCTCTTTTAGTTTGAAACCATTTCCCCTTGTTCTATCACCACAGACCCTGCTAAAGAGTCTGTCCCCTTCTTTCTTATAGCTCTTCTTTAGATACTGAAAGGCTGCTATGAGGTCAACTTGGAGCCTTCTCCAATAGCTTCATTTGCAATCAAGACATAATGGGAAAAATTCAGTTTCTGTAGAGAACTAGTGGCATCCACAAGCAGCAGCTAATGTACATCAAAGATTTTGGGTGCTGGTAGAGGACTTCCATACTGACTGATCAAGATCTATGGTCCTAAGAGCTCTGTTAGCTTCTGTTGGAGCCTACACCAGTTTTTTCTGCAACTCCAGAAAGGGTTTTGTTTCCATTCCTCTCTCATGAAGCTCCATCCATGGAGGCCATGCCCTGTGAAAGGGAGGATCTGTGCTTGGAAATAGGACTCTCATCCTTGGGCAGTGCAGGGACAATGTGACTTTTCACAACATATTTATAGAAAACCTTGCACATCCTGAGCCTGGTCTCTGATGGAAGTCCTTATCATTACTGCAAATAAGTAATAAATGGTATTTCAAAACTTTTATGTATAAACATGGTGCATCTCCATAGGGCTTCCCAGCCCAAAGGAAAAGCATTTTTTGGTTAGTCATTTTTCTAACTTTGTTGATCACTTTAAGTGTTCTTTTTGTGGAAGGTCTTGTCTTGGGGACATACTGGTCTTGTCTTGGGGACATACTGGTTTTGCTTTAATTAGTTTTGTTAGGAGGATTAAAATCTTCCTGTCTCTGAAATAGCAGTTCAAACCAATCAAGCTGGCAATCCACACTGTAAAATTCAATTTCTTTGCTAGATGTTAAGCAAATAATCAAATTCAATTCAAAGGGAAGAGCACCTCTGTTTGAGAACTGGGAGCCTTCGATCCACTGTGACCTCTATTCTCTGCAAACATTTAAGCACGGCTACAAATAAAAACTGTCAAAAGTGTAGGTTTTAGTATTCTTTTTTCATTTATTACACTTATCCTTTCTGCTGATCTGGTGATTTGTTTTTTTAAAATGACCATGTGACGTTTAAGTAGGATTCTGGGGTGTGAATACTGGCCAGGACACACGTACATTTACTTTCCATCATTTAGCAAGGCAAGGGAACATTTCTTAATTCTTATATTCATGCATGTCAGCAATATTTTTATGTAGGCTTCTTCAGTTATTTTTCTTAGTGTGTCCCTTATAAAAATAGTATTATGCTTCAGTAGAGACATGATTTCTCTGACAAAAAAAGCATTTGCTGAGACCTCACTTCAATTCATTACTGTATATTTTATTTAAAAGGTCCTTTGCATATATATTTTTGGGCATAACGGCATTGCTGTGACTTTTATTCCACTTGTTAAGGTGAGAGGTTATGCTGTTTACCACCAGTTAAAGTACTTTGTTACTCCAGCAATGCCTGTATGACATGTTTTTTACCTTGCTCAGGAGATGTAAATATCTGCTTAATGTAATTGTATGTGATCTGCTTTACTGTTACAATCAGTGCATAAATGAGATGAGTGAAATAAATTGACTTTCACTCTTTGCCCTGCAACTTATTTCTGTATTTCCTTTGTCAGGACAACGCTGATTCCCTGTGTTCCTCAAATAGCAATGATGACTTCAGAATTAATTTATACAGTTGAACCTGATTAGGAAAAATTAAAAATAAACTTGGATGCTGTTATTAAATTTCCCCTTCCCTCCCCCTGTAATTTCACAACATAGAAAGGATCATACCCCTGACTTATCTATCACTTTTCTCTGATTAAGAGCTCATTGGAAGCATTTGGGACACTGAACACTTCTCCGTACTCTTTTCCTGATGAGTATAGTTAAGACCTTTTTGAAGACAACATGTATACAAAGAATTAACTAAGGGCTTCAGTCTGAGATTGACACATGTACATTTAGTGTTGGTACATAGGTGTTTGCATGTGTGCTAGGTGCCTATGCTTCCCTTGTAGTCTTCAAAGATATAGTCAACTTCTTGCTTTCGTTGCTTTAACACAGAAAGCTCTTCACGACCTGTTCTTCTCCATTGTCACATACTTGTCACTTCCTTTCAGTGTTTGAGGTTACCTCATGCCTCCCACCTCCATCCCACACTTAGCGTTTTAGAACAAGTACCTTCTTAATTTTCCCCAATGCTGATATTTTCTTGTATTTATCCATGCTGAAGTTGATTAAAATCTAATCCCTCAGCCCTCTTATTGACCTCATGCTACAGCCTTGTCCTCCTGCAGGTGCGTCCCTTGGTACTCATTTCTGCCATGAAGCCTACAGAAACTCAATAGCACCTCCTATATTACAGCTACTGCCGCTATTGACTACTATCCATCATGCTTACCAGTATAATCTCATTGTCTCCCTGTGCTCCTCCATATGCTAATATGTTTTCTTCTCTTGTATGTCTTTCTTTTAAAGCAGGCAGCCTGTCTTTTGCTGTGCTTGTACATCACCTACTATAATACAATGCTGCAGACCAGAATTAGAATTTATGGGCACTGCAGTGAGTAGAAATAGGTTTAACAGTGTATCAGGCTTACTCAGTTGTGCAAGTTTGTTGCCCTCTATTACTGGCCTAACAAGGGGAATTATCTTACTCCTGTCGTGTGATCAAACAATAGTATATCTAAAATCCTTTTTATTTCACACGTGGACGATTCTGAGTTAAATCTCTGCCACATCCTTTCAGTGCAGCCATGACATACTATGTTAAGGTAAAGGTTTCCAAATCACATCAAGTTTGTAACAGTAGATTATATTTTTTCCTTCTGAAAATATTTGAGGTGCCTTTGATCTGTGGCACGTGATGTTTACAAAGCATAAGTTGATTTCTGCTTTTCAGGAATTCCTTCAGGTCTCTCATGTTAAGCCCTGGGAAGAAGCATTTCCTGTTGATGGGCCTGGAATGAAATAGGTCACTCTTTGTACGTGGCCCATTGGCACTGGTTGCTGTCACAGCATGCTCAGTGTTGTTGCGTTGTCAGCAAGTTTAATTCTTCCATCCTCAAAATTGTGTTTAGAAACTGCACATGCTGCAGAATATGAACCTTTTTAAAGGTGTGATTGTGAGAACTGGTGACATAGTGAGGAGACAATAATTTGTGACAGATAACATTTGAACATTAACACATTCCTAGCTTTCAGTGGGATTGTGCTGTAGGGACATTTTTAAGAAAAGCTTACTGCCAGGTGGTTTCCTAAAGGACTCGGGAAAGTAGGGTCTTTGTACTCCACTAAATTGTGGAGTGGGTGTGTGGGTCTGGGAAGACATGAACATGCAGTTCTGCTGTTGTTGGCCTTAGCCAGTGCTGATACTGTACAACTGCTGCTTTTCTGCACTTCCCTCATTCACACGGATAGCTACATCTTTACAAATGGAGACAGGATATAGACAGGTTCAAGAGGGTTAAAGGTGTGCCTGTACCTTTGGTTTAGTAACCTGTGATGCTGTTGAGGGCTTTCACATTCTCACCCACATAATCTGATTGCATAAGCATTGCTTGTGCTGCTTTGAGAGCAACGAATGAATGGAGGGACCTGCAGCCAACCCTACCTGCACTGATTCCATGGCCTACGGATGTGGTGCCTACCTAGATGGGAAACTGGTCATCACAGCTCCATCCCATTGTGCTAGAAACTGCTAGAAAGTGCTTTCACAACTGATTTACAGGTGTCTTCATTACAGATAGGTGATTTTTCAGGTCTTTTCATTGATGATGGAAAAGTGGGGCATACATCTCAGGCATACTTATCTGCCAAAAAAATTCACGAAGCAATATGATTATAAATACCATTCAGCTTGTAAATACACTTGCTGGTGTGACTGTCCCTGACTCCCAAAAGATAAACTACAATGCACTTGTGTGGGTAGGTGGTGTAGGAGAGCTGGCTGTATTGAAGGGACCATCTCTTTTCTCTGCCTTTGCCTTTCATGTCCTAATAGATGTACGTGTAGTACAGAAGGCGGGAGCGGATAGTGTGGATGGGGGGGAAGGAGGAGAATGACAGAAGATTCTAAGGGTCATAATGAATAATCGTGAGTCTGAAGTTCTTTCTTTCCTGGCCCAATCCCAGTTATGCTAAGCTGGAGGATCATACAGCGTATATACATCTGTGAGCTTCTCACCACAGGAGTAACAGCCTTGTAGATTAATTTCCAGACACACACTACACTAAGTGGTGCTATCTTAATGATGTACTCTAGATCAGCCCTCAATAGATACAGCTAAACAATATGCAGGCAATATTCTCTTTCAGATATCGTAGCTGTAACAAAGCCCCATTGCCAGGGAGCTCTCTACTAAGAATTCCCCAAATCCTCTCTACTTTGTCTTAATTCTCCAAGAACAAGTTTGCTGCGTTAGGGCTTCCTTCAAAACAAGCCACTGTTAGAGAGTAGTTACTGTGTTGTCAGTTTTTGAAGGGGAAACTAAGTAAGAAGGCTGTGCACAGTCTGAAGGAAGAGGTAACACTGGGCTAGAACTGAGTGTTGGATTTGTTTCTCAGCTCTGCTGCACACTTCCTGAGACTAAACATTTCAGTCTCAATTTTCTATTTCTGCAAATCATAGATGTTATTTCCTGTCCATTGTGTAGTTTATATTTGCACTGAATACCTTTGGAAGCAAGGATTGGCTCTCGCTCTTTTTTTTTCCTGTGATATCTAATATAGGACACAGCAAGGTCCTGGCCTCTTTTGTCACATTTATGTACCAAGTACTAATGCAGTGGAAAAGCTTAAAATATCAATGCTGTGTTGACAAGATTATAGTGTGTCAACACACTGCACCATTTTCCTGTGCTCAGCCCAGGGAAGGTACATAAGGTAAACTTCTCTGGGCACGAAGTCAACAGCAAAACTTCTTTTTTTGCTCTGACTGGCACTATCCCTTGCCCACTGCAGACAGCCCTGGGTGATGTGTGTGAGAGCAGAGACCAGCTTAGTGACAAAACTGAATCTGTTCGTCCAAAATCATGTTTCTTTTTCTGTGTTTACAACACATTTCCTGTGATTATAACACAAATCCATCCTCTCTTACCCATAGACTCCCTCCTCATGTGCTTATGCAACTATGGCCATGCAAAGCAGCGCTGTGGGCTCTGTTGTGCACTGTTGTCCACGCGGTGCTTGCAGCTAGCTGCTACATCAAAGCATCTGCTCACCTGTGCTGTCTGAGGTAGCAAGCCACGATCAGAACCTGCAGAGCAGTGCTGCCAATGCAGGAGGTGATGCTGTGCGTGCAGGCTGAGGTGGGAGGAGTGCTGGGCCACCTGGCAGGCTCTGGCGTTCAAGGGCACGCACTGCAGCATCGCTGTAGCACCTGTGCCCCTTCTACATCAAAGATGCAGCAAGCCAGGGGCCTCTTTTCAGGCTGTCAGGTGTGGCTCTGTCTTGGGCATTGGAGGAGTGTGAGACTCCAGATGGGTCATGCTTGTTTCCCATCACAGCATGAAGCTGTCAGGACGTTTTTAAATATTTATTTCAGCTGTTAAAGAGCCTGTTATTGGATGAGAGAGGCTTTTAGGATAAAGCAAAAGGAAACTGGTTTTGGCAGGAGGGATGTTTGATAATAGAACCCATACAGAACTGGATAGGATGGAAATTTTGTACTCCAGTGGAGAAGATGGTTTAATGGGTTAAGTGTATTTAAAATACTTTTTCCTCCCGGGAGAATCTCAGACTGCCTCATCCTTTCATCCTTCCAAAGTGGACACATTTCATTCCATGTGTTTTCTCTTAGATGCTACAATTTGAAAGGTTTTTTTTTTTTTCCCCCCCTCTCTTAAAGCTCCTGGTGAATTAGAATGTGCATCAGAATGTGTGGGTTTCAAATTTCCTGATTTACTAACTTCTGTAGAGCTATTGGAAGCCAAGTGGTAATGGGATTACATTTTACTGTTAATTTTGTGAACTCTTTAAAGGTAGTACACAGAATTCTGGACCTTAGCAGGCAACACGCCTCTGATGAGGCCAATAAAATAGCTTTTGCTTTGTGACTACAATGCATATTTTCCCTGATCCTTTTGAAATCTACATGCTGTCTAATAATTGCTGTACCAGCAGCTAGTGCAATGGTGCTGCCTAAACATAGTTTCTAAAATGTTTTGGGTTGAAACATAGTATTACAAGATATATTTTTTAAATAGCATATTTTATTGTGCTAACTCTGGATAATATATAAGATCATTACTTAATCGAGAGAAAGAGTTTTAGCATAAGTCACATTTGAGGCTTAATATTTAACTTAATTTTGAATGCACTTCCTATTTAGAGGCCAGGAAGGTCTCTAATATCTTCTGTTTGACCTCTTGTACAGGACAGGGTGTTCTTAAACCTTCCTGCCTGTTGTTTTGATGGCTTAAGCTGGAACTCTCCCAGAGTTGGCTTTTTCTCTCATACGTTTATATGCAGTACGGTTCTACCAGCTCCTGTTTTTAAATGTGTCTACAGAAACACTTGTGTAGGTACTAAAAGGTTTCTCATCAAATATTAAAAGCATGAAATTCTATAAAATTTTCCTATAAGATAGAAGTTGCTAGTTAAGCATTTGCTAACACAGGTTTCCAAAAGCATGGCAAACAAGCTTTTTCCCCAGACTTTCACTGTTTACCTTTTACTGAGATGTGACGCAAATCAGAATTACAGGTCTGTATACTTCTATGTGAAATAAAAGGAAGGAGATGAAGCTCATGAAATACCCAGCTGAAAATGGTTTGCTGTTTTTAGTCTTTTTGTTATGTTTAGTCTTCTTTGCGCATGTCATAAGAGAACCAGTGAAGTGTGCCTTCCAGGAGTTCTGCATTTGGGTGGCTAAAACTCCATGCATATATACATCCTTCTCTCTAATCACACGTTTGCTCTGCAGCCCCATTTCTGCTGTCACCGCCCATCTGCTGATGCTTATTCTCCCTTTGTAGCTGCATGCCTTGAATCTCATTGTTCCAGCACAGATAGAATGGATAGAAGTTGGATGGTGAATGGAGAGGAGTAGGGTAAAGAGAGCAGAGTTGTGTTTTCTGTGTCAAAACCTGGTGGTGATCATAGGACTGCTCGCCAGAAGGCAGATTGTGACAACTGAGCAAGTTATACTTGTCTCTGAGGATAAGGCACAGTTAGCAGGTGGTGGTAAGACTGCAAGGAGATACCGAATGAAAAGTTTTTCAGAAAGTGAGTGTGTTGTGTGGGAGGAAATAAATGAACTACAGGGGGGGAAAGTAAAGGCTCAGAGTGATAATTACTAAATATCTAGAGGTGAAATAACTGCACTAGCCAAAGCTCCTCAATGTATGTATTTATTAATTATTTCTGAACACCATCTGGCTTACTAGTAATTGTAGCTAAGGATGTGTGAACATGGCCAGCCTTCTATGTCTTTGTAGAGGAAGCTAGATTAATGGTTGTTGGTGACATCTTTGGGATCAGGTTGTTGCTTTTTTCCTAGCTTGATACTGGTGATGTGTCGGTGAGCTGTGTTGTCTCAGCGCGTTAAAATTCCCTTGTTGTTGAAGATTGGTTACGACATAATGGTGAATATAGATTTATACAAGCTGTTAACATGCAGTGTCATGCTTAGATGTCTGCAAGTCCAGGGACAGAGCATGCTTGCAACTGGCAAATTAGAGGCTTTATCTGGTCAGTGCTTACAGCTGGTGCCATCCATTTTTCTAGAAGCTAATCTCCTGCCTTTAGGATATGTAGATATATACATAATGGGAGGCTTATCCATGTCTCTGAAATCCATGTGTGCTAATGATCTAGTGAGTCATCAAACCCACCAGTATGTCCTGGCTTGTTCTTTTTGTCTCTTAAAAGTTCATTTTTGCATTTTTCTTAAGAGTAATGTTGCTGATGTATGGGTGAGCGCCCTTAATGGCGTGCTGGTCCTTGGAAGTGGCCGTGTCCTGAGTCACAGAATGATTGTCCCGTTTGTTTCTAGGTTTTCACAGAATGACAGGATGATGAGTAGGAGAAACAACAGTTAGGAGGATAATGTATTCTTACTTAGGTTGTGCCAAAGCAGCTGGTCATTCTCATCATTTAAATACTGATGTCTTTCTTGGAGCTGATCGGTAATTGTTGAACAGTTGAAGGTAAGATGTGGTTATGATCCGTTTGGTGGGATGACCAAGTCACCGTATGGATAACAACCAGACCCTTAAGCGGGTGCTGGAACTTTGGCTGTGGCTGCTAAGGCATTGGCCAGTGGCATGTAGCGTTGGGTTAGCCAGTCCCGAGATGGTCAAAGAATGGTGTGGTGCTATTTGCATATGGTGGCCAAGGAAGAGGAGGGAAATACTCGATTACGTGGTTATTTCTGTATTTAAGTATTTCTGTTCAAGCCCTGCTGGTACAATCTGTACACCTAGGGAGAGAAATTCATTTCCAATTTGATGCTTTCACCACTAAATCATCATCTCCAGCTGGCACTGAAATGAAGCGATTTGCATCATCTCCATCAGCAGGGAAGTGTCACCTTTGGTAAAAAAAGAACCACCGACACACAGTCTTAATTATCTGTTCAGAGTGCAAGCTAGCAGCGCCAACAGAGGGACTTTTCTGCAGAACCGAACCAGATATTTAGAGAGGCGTGATCAGATTGACCCTCCTCTGCAAAATTAACAGTAACTTCTAGATATAGGTATAACTGATTTTTTAAAAAAAGCTTCTGGTTATTGTTTTGTTTTCTTGATGTACCCTTTATGGTATCAGTGTTCCTGCTGATCTCTTGCCAGTGTTCTCCTGGTTGGGCCATGCAGCTGACACACGCGGTAACAAAGCAGCTGGGGCTCAGCCCCTGGCAGCTGGTGCTGAGCCTGGCTCCTGGGATGTGAGGAACCTCCTTCTGCAGGGGCACCGAGTGGTCCTTAGGTGGGAAAGCTGTCAGCATCTCAGATACTTCTCATGGTGGTCCAGCAAACAGCTGGCTTGAAATTTTGTATCGAACCCTCTAAAGATGATTTTGGGTCAAATACAAGCGCTGTAAAATGCACCTGATGGTGCTGTTGAACAGTTTCCGTGTCCAAGCATGTATTCGGAGGCGAGGCTGCAGCTGGGATTCACAGCAATGGCTGCAGTGCATCTGAGGATGCTCAGAGCCGTGTGCCCGGCACGAGGCCGGCTCCGCGGATGCCAGAGCCGCCCTGCATGGCTGCGCGGAGCTGCCGCACCCAGGTGGTGCTGGAGGCGGCGGCTGCCGCTCCTCTGGCGGTGATGCCAGGATTGTGGGCGGGAGCAGCTCTTTTTTTCCCTCCTTTCTCTTTCCCCTCTCCTCTCCC
>WBMW01006460.1:470559-578322 GCA_013396635.1 Penelope pileata | reverse complement strand
GGGGCTGAGGAGCGCTGCGGGGCGCGGGGTGCGGCGCCGCCGGAGCCGCCTCGGGCACGGCCCGGGCCTGGGGGGCCGAGGCGGCGTGGGCGGGCGGCCCCGCTCCTCCTCCCCGTGCGACGAAGCCCATCCCCGAGCCCCCTCCCGCTGCCCGGCCTTTGTCTGGCGGCGCTGGCAGCCGCGGGGTCCGCACCGCTGCTCCGCGGCGTTGCTGAGCGCGGAGGGCTGGTGAGGGCGGTGTGAACCTCCGGGAGGGCCGCTCCAGGGAGACGGGCTCGGCTGAGGGCCGAGGGGTGGCGGTCACTGACTGACCGCTGGGTCGTTGCCTTCACAGCTGTGCATCACTGAGCTCTGGGGGGTATGGGAAACCCAGGTTCAGTTTACAGTACCAGAGCTGTCACATGGAGGTGAAGCACTGTTACCTCTGGTCTGATCTCCGGCATGCCCGAAGCCTGTAAGCCCGAGGTCTGGCAGTGCCTGGAGCAGTGCACAGAAACACCTGCGGTTCCTTTCCCGTTGCACTGCTGTGTGTGCCAGGCACTGGTGTGCAGGGCAGCTCCTGGCATCGCGCAGTGCTGGTGCTGCTGTTGGAGGTCAGTTCTGGAGCTGCTGTCAGTAAGGGCTCAGGCACGCTCTGGTATCTGGCATTGTTGTTATCAAAGGGATTTCCTGGCCTGTAACGAAGCTGTAGTCCTGCAGCTGGGAGCTGGGCTGGGCTGGGGGCTCTGTGGTGTTCAGCGCAGGTCTGTGCGGTGACGGCGTTCAGTATATGTGCTTTCCTGGAGCGGTGGAGATGGGGAACCTAATGGGCCCTTCAGGGGGAAAAAAAAAAAGCTTAATTAGTTTGTCTTGAGGTTTTCTTAGTATCTGTGTCCACCATACTGTAGTGAGTAGTATTTGTGAACTCCAAATTTTGGATGTGCTTTGATAAATCCCGGTGAGCTCTAATGGCAGCTCTGGCTGCTATTTCTGATTTTGCAGGTGAAAATAGATGTGTAGAGAAAAATTACAGGGTAAGAGTAAGAATCTTTCTATTTCTGAACCAGCAAGCGGCAATAAGGTGGTGGTTTATGTTGCCATTTTTGTCCTCAGATTTGGACTCCTGCACAGAAAGCTGCTCTAGGCCCTTTTCCTCGCTTGTTTTCAATAAAATATTTATTCGTTTTCCATTTGAGAAGTTTCAGCATCTGTTTTTAAGTACAAGCAAAAAAAAACCTCCAGTGATGTGCTTTGTTTGAAGCTGTGGCTCTTTAGTTTGCATCAGGTCATCTTCCTGTGTTTTTTCTGGTTTAGTGCTTCTGAAAAATTCTCATGCTTTGGCTCGCTCCTTTTGCTTCATATAGCTGAGGAACAGGGATTCAAATCCTTCATCCAGGTGCTTGGCTGGATGCTTTTCTTAGCTCCTGCGGCTTATTGTGTGTCATATGTTCCACTTTGGTCGTGTGGTGGGAGACTTGGGGCTTGGGAACTCCAGGGATATAATCTTTCCTTTCTCCACCTTTTGTTATGAGGATTCACAGTGTATTTTACATGGGGAAAGCTAATGGGCATGATTTTTTTATTTTAATTTTTTTTTGGGTGGGTGGCTTTTTTTATGTGTGTCTGTTTTAGTTTGGCTGTGTGTGCTTTTTTTTTTTTTTTTAATAATTTCTCTCCAAATGCAATTTTTGCCGTTGTTTCAGGTGACCAGGCTGCAGGGACACAGAACAGGCTGTGTTCTTGCATTCTCCTCCCCTTCAGAAATTTGGCTGGTGCCAAACAACCGTACTTTTGTGTATGCTTCTATCTGTGGAGCTAGTTAATTCTTATGGGTTCTCAACACACTCCTGCCTACACGGGTTAATTTTTTTAGGTACGAAGCATCAGCCCCAGAGATGATAGGTCGTGTGCCAAATGGCACTGTTTGACTGCTTGACACGGAAGGGCTGAGCTGGGCTTACAGTCCACGAGAGTAGGAACCATTGCTGCGTGCGGGGTACATGTCAGCCTCCTCCATGCAGAAGAGCTGCCAAGAACAGTTCCTATCAAGCCTCAGGGAGCGAGGAGTCTTTCCTGCAAAGAGCATGTGCTTATGCAATGAGAGGAACGTGGCACAGATATAAAGGGTGGACAGAAAGAGGCAAAACCAGTGAAAATGGGTGCAGAGGGTCTGTGGCAAGGTTGGATAGATGTGGGGAGCTGAGGAGAGAAGAAGGTTTTGGGGAATCTAGGTCTGTGGGGAGAAAGCAACTGAATGCAGGGGTAAAGGGAATCAGTGGTAAGATGTAGCACACAATGGAAGTTTAGGGGAGGAAGGGTTGTAGGAAGAGTTCTGGATTGTCACTGGCTTTTCGCAGAGCAAGAGTGAGCAGGACAAAAAGGATGACAGGACTGAGGGCAAAAGAGAAGTACATGCAAGGGTGGGAAATGCGCTAGGAGAAGGGAGAAGATGGAGGTAGGAAGGCTTGGCAAACCTAGAGAGGTTGAAACAAGGATAGCAGTTCGTTTTCTTGGGGAAGCTCTGAAGTCCAGGGACAAATTCAGTGAAGAGTGCAAAAACTGCACAGGGAGAGAGATGGCTCTCGTGGCAGAAGCGAGTCACAGGCAGTGGGGTGCTGCTGCCAGCTGGCTGGTTGCCTTCCTGCGGGTACCCCTGGAGCTCCTGTGTGGTTGCCTTTCCCACCTCTCTTGCCCTTGAAATCTTTAGGGGAAAAAAAGTAAACATCTTGTTTGTGTTGCAGCATCTTTTATCTGTTGAGTTGCTGTATTTTTATTGAACAAAGCTGTAATTTTCTAAATTTCGTAAAATTTTCTGATTTTAGGACATCTATATTATTTAAAATGAACAGTAGTGAGGGGCCATCCCTGTATGTTCAGTGGCTCGCTCCCCATGCCTCTTGCCTCTCATCTGTCACAGAAGTGTCATATCACTTATTTGGGGAATATTTCTGACTGACAACTGGGAACAGACTCCATGGCTTCATGGAGTGATGTGGCTGTAGTTACAGTGCATGGCCTGACCAAGAGGCTCCTCGCCATGCTGCAGAGAGACCCAGCTGTGTAGTCTAGTCTGGTGTTAACCATGTGATGTTAGTCTAATTGCTGGTAGTTTTCGTGCCTGTCTTAATTGTCAGCCATGATTTGATAAACTCGTATGGACTCAAGGGTTCATTTCCGTCTCCAGTTGCATCTTTTAAAAGAAAGCTCTTAAGACAAAGAGAGAAGTTGTTACTGAGATCTTTATCGTAGAAAACTGTGAAGTGATTAATATGTAGCTGTTGAGTTGGAAATGAGCACGTGATTATTTTGGAAGACTATTGCTTCTTTGATAGCAGGCAATGTTAGGTAACATGTCAACTGTTACCTTAACAAAAGGGGTTCTTGATCACGATACCTTTTAGTGTGTGGTAGGTTTTTCCTGTACCCGCTGAATTGCTTGGGAATGAGAATCACTTCTTCGCGTTTAGAGCAAATGTGATGTGATTTCATCTTAGTAGGTTCCTGGCACTGTTACACCATTCTGAATTATTATGAAAAGATTTATATATCAGGAGTCCCTGCTGAGTGCCATGGATTTATGGGGTAGAATACTAATAAACACTTACTTCCAGGAATAACTGTTAATGCTTGAATATTTTTCAAGACATTTCTATTATGGTCTGAATCTTTTATTTTTCTAAATCCGACAAACATGTCTTTTAAATCTGAAGCATGAAAAGGAAAGCCTCAGCCCCCTGGTCTCAATGATGCAATAATAAATGATACTTTTGTGTGTGTGTGTGAATATTCTTTTTCTCCTCTGCCTTGACAAAAAAAAAAAAAAAAAGGAAGAAAAAAAAAAGAAAGCCTTGAAGGAGAAGGCTTTGTCTTTGTATATATCAGGCAGTAAGGTTTTAA
Source organism: Penelope pileata (assembly GCA_013396635.1). Lineage (NCBI taxonomy): Eukaryota > Metazoa > Chordata > Aves > Galliformes > Cracidae > Penelope > Penelope pileata. The sequence goes on along the minus strand of WBMW01006460.1, from coordinate 574,446 downwards.
AGTTGCTTATTGCCACTTCTTAAATTACTTATCAGTGTTTGCACATGTCAGTGTGCAAATGCTGAAACACATTTAATATTCTAGAACTAGCAAATGCCACTACAGTTTGAGCTTTTACGGACCCACAGGCTTAGTCCTCAGTCCTCAAAGGACCAAGTATTACTGTGAGTTGATTAGCATGGATTTCATTTACATAAAACCTTGCAGGATTAGTGGTGTGTTTTTTTTCGTTTTTTGTTTTTTTGTTTTTTTAATATGACTATTTAAAATATATGTGTAAAAATGTTAGGATTGATGTACTAAGAAATCCGTAAGCTATATGTAACATAATTTAAATATGGAGCAATGCATTATACTAATTTATGGAGGGAAAATAAGGAAAGATTTATTCTTCGTGCTGGAAAGCTCGATGGATGGGGTGCGATGCGCTGAGCTGCGCTGTTCAGCACCGGAGCTCTGGACAGCGACTTTGGAAGGGCTGAGGAGTGGTCGAGCCAAGCTGGGTCCTAAAAAGCAAAGTACAAGTGTTAACTCTTTTTCGTGTTATGGCATACTAGATGCCATGGTGAGGGTCCAGTGTAGGCCGAATTTGAGGTCCTACTGTATCATGTAGTACTGTTCTTTAAAGCCTATCTGCTAATATTCTAAGAACTTTAATAATTTGCTCTTACGGCCAAAATAAAGTTTAAGCTCAAATAAGAATGCTGACCGAATGTGCTTTAAGTTATGTGGAATTATAATTAGCATCCTAAGTAATGCAATAATTTTAACACACTGAAGTTAGAAATGAGTATCAAGTGTTTTAATGTCAAGAAGTTGAAACAGATGGAAAGTGCCTCTTTGTATATATTTTTAAGTGGGTGCATATGGTAGTTTGCAATGTCCTAATATGGATTTCAAAGTAGTGAACAACATGATTTTTCGTGAAGCGAATTATGCTGAACTAAAACATTAATTTGAGGAGGGCACAATGGCATTTTAAAAACATTTTGACCTTGTACTTTTTAACATATGCCTTGAATCCACTCTGAAGACAAGAATTCAAAGGAACAGATTGAACACAGATAGTTTAAGTCCTCTGTTCTTATTTGAACTAGTTTTCTTTTTCTTCTGAACTAAATGATAATAATTATCATAACTATTTTTCCTTTTTGTTTCTAGGGGTTGATACGAAATTGAAATTCACACTTGAGCCATCTTTAGGTCAAAATGGTTTTCAGCAGGTAATTTGATTAATTTTTCTCTGGGCTTGTGAAGGACTGGGCTCCCTACAATTGAAGTACTTGCCCTAGTTCAAAAATGCATCTGTCATCATGTCAGCATATTATCTGCTATTGCATGAAGAATTGTTCCATTAGTATTTGGAAACTGCAATAGGTTTTCTTTGTGTTTTTTTTCAGAGATCTCTTACGTCTTCGTGTCCTAGAATATTGTAGTTTTGTTATATCATTCAGTAATTAATCTATATTTTCCCTGTAAGTGGATTAAGCAGTTAAACTCTGAAATGTGTACAGTAAAATGAAATGAATGTGTATGTCCTGCAGTGTCATAGATGTCACTCTTTTGCATTAAGCTTATAGTGGATTTTTACCTTTTTGGATTTTGTTTTTTTTTTTTGCTTTTAGTGGCATGATGCACTCAAAGCAGTGGCCAGGTTGCCAACAGGCATACCAAAAGAATGGAGACGAAAGGTAGGTAGACCTGTACGTGATGCTCAACTCAGCACCTTTGAGTTTCCCATGAGAGAAAGATGAACAACATCAATATTATCAGTGTTTCAACAAATATTTGTTTGGAAATTTTGAGTTGTGCTGGGACTCGTTTATGTCCTTTAGTGGTAACTTTAGCAGCAGTGGAAAGACTGAGGAGACAGATATAGATGGTATTTACACCAGTCAGGTTCTTTCTGCTTGAGGCTTGGGTAACTTACTGCAGTGCAGATGATGTTATTTCAGTCTGTCAGTCCCAAGAAACTGTATTGGTGAAGCTGCCTCAGCAGCTGAAGATCAGCTAAAAGAAGAACAAATCTCCTGTATCGGCTGTCATGCTTATGAAGGTGAAGTTGATAGATGTTAGTGCTGGCAAGAATGTTCTTAGAAACATTTGATGACACTTAAACAGGGAAGTTCAGAGTCAGGAGTGATATGGAATGGTAGAGTACACCACTGCAGGGAAGCTGCACTCAGTGCTACAGGAAAGGGTCCAGTGGGATTATGCTAAACTTGATTTCTTGCTTTCTTCAGCAGTATTTGAAGTTCTCTAGCATAAGGAAAAACTGTGTATGTATTCATCTTTCTTAAAAACTGAATGTGGGACATGATCTCATCTTTAAATGTAGTTTTACTAAGAAGACTATTTTAAAAGTTTTTTAAAATATATTTGGTTTAATACATTTTTGATGTATTGGGTAATTTTCTTTCCTGTTTTCTTCGTGGTATCTTTCCAAATTGAAATGTTCCTCTTTGCAAACCTCTCTGTACAGCCTGTGGTAGTGGTCGGTCACCTACAAAGTAGAGACATGCTTCCTGGTGTTCAGAGGGAACCTCCTTTCTTCCAGTTTGTGCCCACTGAAAAGAGCCTGGCTCTGTCTTCTTTGCACCCTCCCTTGAAATATTTCTATACGTTGATAAAATTCCCCCTGAGCCTTCTCTTCTGTAGGCTAAGCAGTCCCGTGTCTCTCAGCCTTTCCTCATAGGAGAGATGCTTGAGTCCTGTCTTTGTGGCCTTCATTGGACTCTCTCCAGCATGTCCATGTCTCTCTTGTAGTGGGGGACCAAGAACTGACACAGCGCTCCAGGTGTGGCTTCACCAGCCCTGAGCACAGGGGAAGGATCACCTCCCTTAACTTGCTGTCAGTACCTTGCTTAATGCAGCCCAGAATATCGTTAGCCTTCTTAGTGGCAAGGGCATGTTGCTGGCTCACGTCCAACTGGGTGGCCACCAGGACGCCCCAGGTCATTTACTGCAGAGCTGCTTTCCAACTGGGTGGCCCCTCCAGCATGTATTGGTTCCTGGGATTGTTTCTTCTCTGGTGCAGGACTTTGTTCTTCTCCCCAGTGAACTACGTGAAGTTCCTCTCAGCCCATTTCTCCATCCTGTCCAGGTCCCTTTGGCATGTCAACCACTCCTCTCAGTTTTGTGTCATCAAAAGACCTGCTGAGGGTTGCTCTGCCCCATAAAGTTTCTCTCTTTCCCTTCTTATCCTGCCCATCTCTGTCATTGCTCACATATGATCCCGTGATACTAACCAAAGCAGTAGCATTAGAAAAACAGGGATGTGGTCTTTTCACTTCTGTTCCTTGGTTTTCCAGTGATTTTAAGATTGATACCAAAATGAAGGAAACATTTGATATTTTGGCAGCATGCTGATTTTTTGCTCTGGTGACAGCAGAAGGGGCAGGGTAACACCTGCATTACTGCTGTGACGTGACATCTGTTGGCTGGAGCTGGCAGAGGTACAGAATCCAGTAAAACAACATCAGTAGGATATTAGCAGTGCCAAACGCTGCTGGGAGGCGGAGAATAATTGTTCCTCTGCATGGCTGGCTTTGCAAAAGTAGAGGATGGCATATTTAAATGCAGAAAAACTGAGATTCTGTGAGCTGTCTCTAAATTCCTTCACAACGTGACTAAGTGTTTGTATCTGTGGGAAGTGTCTGAATTACTTTTGTCACTCGAAGGAGTTAACAGCTGGTATAAAACTTGACCCATTTGCTTTCATGGTTTCTCTCAGTTTCCTGAAAATAAAAATCCTTAATTGTTAGTTATTGCCATTGTATGATCTGTTGTGCATTTATGGTTCAGGAACTGTTGAAATGTTTAATAAAGCTCCGTGATTTGTCTTAAATACACATGCATAATCTGTTTTGGTAATTAACAGGTTTTAAAAATAGGCAGTGGCACAACAGGGAGTTCTGAAAGCAGACAGTAGTTTAGGAAGTCCATTTTTAAAATTAACTCACTCTGATCCGAGTAGTACCTTTTCAGATCAGTCCCAGATGCTTCCTACTAGTTGAAACTTCTGGAAAGTTGATGAGATGAAACCTCTGGGAGAGAGAAGCACCACTAGATTTCTCATGTGATGTTTCCAGGAAATGAATCCGTGGTGGAGTTTGAGGAAAGCCCGCAGCTGTTCTATCCTTCCCAAAACTCCTTGCTGGTTATAAGATTAGAAGGGCTGATCTGGCCAGAAGGGTCCTTGCAGTAGGTGGGCTTCCATTTAGGAGGGCCCTCAGTTTCTGACAGTGGATTTGCATCTTTGAATACCTAATACCATTTTGTTTCCTTCTGCTTTAGGGAGCGAAGTATTACTTTAATTGTGCAAAAATGGTTTTAAACACAGTTTTCTTCTGCGTATGTCAAGTCTAACAGCAGAACGCGTATGGCTGAAGCTGGTTAGGTTTATCTCATGGTGCTTATGAGAGCTACTCATATTTTATCTGAGAAATAATGCATTTTCTTGGCTTTCTAGGTTTGGCTGACCCTAGCTGATCAGTACTTGCACAGCATTGCCATTGACTGGGATAAAACAATGCGTTTCACATTCAATGAAAGAAGCAATCCTGATGATGACTCAATGGGCATCCAGATAGTAAAGGTCGTCAACTTACTGCTATTTTATTTTAATATTTTAATGAAAAGCAAATATATATTTATATATATTTAAGATAGAGTTTGGATGTATTTTGTTCTCTGCGACACATTTGGGAAAAATTCCCTTTGGTCCACCAAAACTATTTCTTCTGCTTCCTTGGTCCTTCTTTTGCATTGGTCTGGTTAACTGAAAAAAAAATACTATTACTGAAACTGGTTTCCTCAATTTCAATTTTTAAAAAAAATAACAAGGCATACTGAAGTAATGGAGACAATTATAAGGTCTTGTCCCTGTAACACAGATTGTGTAAATAAACACAAATATTTGCTGAGATTAAACAATATTATGCTTTATAACATTGATAAAATAAAATTGAGCATCTTTTCAGTTATTTTACTGTGGCAAAACACCTGTGTCTATGTACATTTCTCAGCTGGTTGATATTTTATATGTAAAGCAAAGGGCAGTTTTGGGGAAGAGCTTGACAGATTTATATTGCTGTGGTGACTTAGATGTTAGTCTATTTACCTAGGAGAGATTGTTTATTTTCTATAATCACTTTAATTAAAGGACATGGAACAAAGTACCTTGTGTTCCTGGTTATTACAATTGTCAGATGTACTTGGTAATTTAAGGGTTTAGATATTACTCATGAAACATGAAAAACTGTAGGACATTTTGCCTTTCACAAATCATTTAAATTACATTCTCAAGGACACTATTCTCTTTGTTTGTTTGTTTTGAAAACTCAGTTGCCTGGCAGATATTTTATGTTTTGATTTAAAGAAAACCATTACCACTTGTTTTGTTTGGCCGTTTTAAAAAATTGATTTTGTCTGTATTCATTTTCTAGCACAAATTACCACTTCACCAATTCAGTGGTAATGTCAGAAACATCCCAGTCAAAAACTCTTATGGTTTCTAGAACAAAGGTCTTCAGGGCGATGTCACTGGTGGATGCTTGCTAGAAATTTTGTATCTAGCTTCCTAGCTTCAAGCTTTGAAATTGCTGCTGCTAGTGTCAGTTGCACACAAACATCTACTCTAATCCTTTGTTCCATATTGTGCAATATCAACATTGTATTGATTGCCCCATGCAATGAAAGTGATTTTGAAATAGAAAATATAATATTCTTCCCTTAGAATTCAATTTAAGAGGCACAGAATACATTTTTCTGAAGTCTTACTTTTGGAAATTCTTAAAAACAAGAGAAAACACTGCTCTGTGGAAGATTTTAAGAAGAATTACACAGCTGACATATTTTGCTTCTTTGAATCATAGGTATCTTCTGATATCTTCTGTGACAATTTCACGTAAACGTTTTCTAGGTAACTTGTTTGCTTACAACCTTACTGAAGAGAAATATGTTGAGCAAGCTAAAAGTATACAGATTAAAAAAGAAACAACCTCATCAACTTCAAGAATATGTGTTGGGAGGGTGGAGGTGGAGAGAAAACTGGGACAGACAGGAGAACTGACGGAGGAGGAAAATGAACATCTTTTTTGTCTATTTTTTTCTGTATTTTTTTCCTTTTTCTTTACAGGATCTTCACCGAACAGGTTGCAGTTCTTACTGTGGCCAGGAGGCAGAGCAAGATCGAGTGGTGTTAAAACGAGTTTTGCTGGCTTATGCCAGGTGGAATAAATCTGTTGGCTATTGTCAGGGTTTTAACATACTAGCTGCCCTCATTCTGGAAGTAATGGAAGGCAATGAGGGAGACGCCTTGAAAGTGAGTAGAATCTTTTGTTGCAATGTTGAGGATCGCTTTTACTAAGTGAACTTCAGAATAAATGAATGTGTGAATTTTGTAGACAACTGAAAACAGCAAGACGTGGAGTCAATTGATTTACATCTGTGGATTGTTTGTTGTCTTGTCTGAGCCAAAGATGGACAGATTGAACGTTGAAGGTTAGGAAAAAAAAAAAAAGATTAAAAAAAACAAATGAGAGCTTGGCCATAACAAAATAAGACATCATGGCTACTGACTTTAGAAGAACTTAACCCATAATCCCAAATCTTCTTCCAAACTCTGTGTAGCTAGCACCTCCAGCTTCCATTATCAACCTTGTACATGGCAGTTAAGAAATCTGCTGCATTTTAAAGCAAATTCTAGAAAAACATAAATGTGTAAAATGAAAATAGCTTTGAAACTACTGTCTGTGCTACGTTAACCATTACATTATTTTATTTGTTAGACCTTTTCTGTTCTACTTAAGAGAAGGTTTCATGAGATTTATGTCAAGAAATGAAAATCCAGCTTGCTACCAGATATGGTTTGAGGCTTGCCAAAGTCATATGCAAAATTTTTTTTTTTAAGTAAACTCACTCAGATTTGTCGTTTGGTGTCAAGTTAGTCCAAGGTGACTATGACTCTTGAGATACTGAGCTGTTTTGCTTTAGTCAATTATTTAAATATTGCAAATCCTTAAATTCACTGAGAGCTTCTAAAATATGAAGCTCTTAGTAGGACAGTCCAGCTAGCTGGCATTTAATACTTCATTCTAGAAAGCTACCTATAATAGTAAGAAAACACTGTATTTATTTAGTTTGTCAGAGTAAAATTTCCTCTGAATAATTTGCGCTAAAAATTTATTCAGTATTTTCAGCTATGATTTTCTTGTGACCTTGTGCAGTCCAGAAGCTCCTAGGACACATTATGATAGTATAGGAAATATGCTTGCCATATGTTTATGATTTCCAAATTGATTATTTGGAACTCCATTATTTTTGGGTTGTCTTTTATCATGAGCCATGTCAGGTTCCTTTTGCTAAGGAGGTGATGGAATGGCACCAGACTGCCCTGAAGAGGTAAATCACTGAAGTGTGTTAGCACCACAAAATGAGTTTTATCTGGCAAAAATGAAAGTGGAAAACAGTTATTTCTTCTTCACAATAGAATTTCCCCAGACAGAGGAGGAAGGGGTGGAAGTGAAGGATGCAGCTTTTGTCATTTTCAGTTGTACAGCAAGCTAAAGAGGAAAGATACCTGTTTGCAAGGAGGCATGAGAGAGAGAGAGAGTGGTTCTGAAGCGCGTTTGGGAGTTAGCAAGGGCTGAGAACCCTCTAGTGAGGAAGTGAGCGACAGCGGGTTGGAGCAGATGAAGGTATGACCACATGAAGACTCATGGTTCAGCTGGTAGAGTAGGCATGGAGGTTGTCAAAGATCCTGAGATGAAGTCCAGTGTCTTCTGTTGGGCTGACCATATCAATCACCTTCTATGCATTTCTTTGTTCCATTTCTTCTTTGTCAGAAGCTTGACAGCATCCAGTTAATACATTTGTACCTGCGTTACTTGAAACAGATGTCTGCTTAAACTGTCTCATGCTGCTTAATTTAGCACCTTTTAAAGTGATGATGAAGTGCAGCATGCACTGACACATCACAGTAAAATGTGTGAGGAATGTTCTTAAAGAGCAGTATCTTGCATTGTGAAGAAGCAAAAGAAGATTCTTTGGAAGATAAGTCTTGTAATTGTGGCAGTTAACAACCAGAAAGGGGATAATGGAACTTTTCAGCAATTTGGAGAATCTCATAAATGCCTATGGCATCAAAAGTGCAAAAAGTTGCCTTTGATTTGAGTAATGCTTCTAATTTGGACATAGCTTACTCTGAAATTAATTTCAGTCAATGACTTATAAAATCTGAGCAGCTTCAAAAATCTTTCTTAGCCTTTGCACCTGGATTGCTTGTGATTGCTTAAAGTACCTGTGGTTGCTTAAAATGATGTTTTCTCCTCATATAAATGGAGATGCCAGAGGCATGTATTGGCACTGGCTGTAAGCTGTAGTTCAGTGAACAGAGAAATTTATAACTTTATATAACTCTTTTCTGTTATAGAGCCAGTTATTTTTCTAGGAAGAAGTCCTACATGATTATATTTCATTTTCTTACAGATAATGATTTACCTAATTGATAAGGTGCTTCCTGATAGTTATTTTGTCAATAATCTCCGTGCTCTCTCTGTGGATATGGCTGTTTTCCGAGATCTTTTAAGAATGAACCTTCCTGAACTGTCCCAACACTTAGATACCCTGCAAAGAGCTGCTAACAGAGAAAGTGGAGGTAGGTTCAATAGAAAATGCTACTAAACTCCTTCTTGCTATTGTTTCATCTGAGCACAGGTCTAAAAATAGTCTTCTAAGTGTTTTCATGAATATTTTCCTCAGAATTTATATATTTTAGATTGTTAGAAGTGAAAGATGATCGTTTCCATTATTGATATGCTTAAAATATGTTGTCCATTCTCTCAGGAGAAATAAATAGGGAAATCACTTGGTCCCACAGTTAACTGCAAACGTAATCACGTTGACGAGGACATAAAATGTATGGGGTGGCACCACTATAATGCACAGCTTAGTACAAAAAGATACCTTGAAAAAGTTGTTTCTTCCCTTAGCTCCAGATATCTGTCTAACCACTTGCTGCTTGTAGTTGCTAGAACTTACCTAGCTGTTCTGAGAAGAGTTGCAACAGGAGAGCAAATGGCAGCTGGATAGTATTTCTTCACCTGGATGCTTAGCAATACACAGATGCAAAACCCAGAGGTGCTTCCTGGGCTACTACCTGAAAAGTGGCTTTGCACTGGAAATTTTGGTTGTATAGCATTCTCTCCAGACAACTTTACTCNTTTTCTTCTCTTTTTTTCTTTTTTCATTTTATCCCCCACCCCCTCATCTGGAAGCTAAGTGTTCCTAGGTTCCATTTTTCCTAAGATGTACTACCATGTTCCATATAAATAAACTTGTGACTGTGCCCAGACTGTATGAAAACCAAGACAGAGTATGAAGTAAGCATTTGCTGTTTTCACAGACAGCAAGTCTTTGTTGGTCGTGGCCTTCAGTGTATCAGTTGATACTAGGATGCACAAAGTGTTGAGAGTAACAAGAAAATAAAACTAGAGGTCTTTCAGGCTGAAATACTAAATCATGTATGAAGCTGTTAACAAGCCAAAAGGAAAACTGAATTTGTTAACAGTTGCTTCTGCTAAGCTGGCAATGCATCAGGACTGAAGACTGCTTAATGCTGTTAGTTTCTGCAGAAATGCAGCTGCTTTTTTAGTGAAAGCTTTAAATTATGTTATTTTAAAGGAAAAAAAAAGCAATCTTTCTGATATTAACAAAAGGTGTTTAGTGGTGTTTTTCAAAGCTGACAGTCAAACACCAACAATGCTGCTTAGTTTTTGGCAGTGCAGCAGAATAAATGATGAGTATGTATGCCATTTTTTCCATTTTTCTCTGCTTCTCTTCAGGCAGCTGCATGCTAAGAAACTTCTGAGCAATAACTAGGGTTACTAGAATGACGTGTGGATTTCAGTATGCAATTCATACATCATATAACACAGCAGTAATTACAGATGACTTTAAGCCGTTATATTTTTTATTTCAGGAGGCTATGAACCCCCACTTACAAATGTCTTCACAATGCAGTGGTTTCTGACCCTCTTTGCCACTTGCCTGCCTAACCATACAGTTCTGAAGATCTGGGATTCAGTATTCTTTGAAGGCTCTGAAATTATACTGAGAGTAGCTTTGGCTATCTGGGCAAAGTTAGGAGAGTAAGTGATCGTTTTTGTCTGATTTCTTTTGTTTGTTTGTTTGAGCAATGTAAGTAATGTACGTGTTATTCTGAAGAGCATGTTCTCAGTTCTAAGCAAGATGGGATCTTCCAGGAGAATATGCAGCTTTTTCAAAGCAGAAGCAATGTGCTTCTTTGGCTTCTCCAAAAAACATGTACTGGAGAACACCATCATGGTGCCAAAAGAATGAGTATGATGATGAGCTGATCCTTCTTGCAGCAAATGTCTCCTGTTGCTTGTATTGTCTATGTGTAATGTCTTTATGGTAAGCTAAAATGTTGGTTGGACTTTTCAGAGCATAGACCTCTGAAAGGGTTAGTAAATACTCTCAGGAGAAAAGTACAGAGACTTGAGGGTGACTAGTTAATTTAGTCCTAATTTACCTGAGGCTGGATATGTTAAACCTTGTACTTAATTACTCAAGACATTTTTTTTGATCAGTCCATGAATGAAACTTCTACAAATAATTTGCATTAGGGTTAATCTATATGTCGTCCCATTGCGCTTTAGTACTTTGTACCATACCTTTAGGTAAGAGGTCCGTTTGGGGTGGTTCTCTGTGTACTTAACAACTGTAACTAGAGATGGCCCAACTCATAACTTGATTAAAAAAATAAAAAGAAAATAATTGATTTGAATGAAACCCTGTAAGCTTCTCATTCATAGGATGAAGATAGTATTCATTTTCCCCTTGAAAGAGATACGAAGTTAAACTAATTTTTGCAAAACGTTGTTATCCTTGAATGGAAATAGTTGCAAGTATAAATAAATGATTTGGTTTAACTATCTAATCATTATGCTTCTTTGCTTCCCTGTGTCTGTCTTTAATGGATTTGGTGTTTGGAGGTCAGACAAGGATTCTTAGAATAACTGGTGGGAACGAGATTAATTTTTAATTCTTAGAGGTCTGAAGAGGGGCCTTGAAAGTTTAAAAGCTTTTCTAATTGGATCAGGCCAATCTAACCTTTAATGAAGCTATTATACAATGGCTTTATCATCCATTCAGCTAAACTGACCAGCTCGAGGTGTATATGTACAGGAGAACCATCTCAGTCTTGTTTTTTTTAATTCAAACATGCAGAATGTTAGAAGATTAATTTAGCAAGAGACACTCTGTTTTTGAGCTGATGGGTAAGGGGGCAGCATTTATCATTTCTGAAGTTTTAGAACTGAAAGGAGCAGAGTGAAAAACCTGTGTGTATATGTATGAATCCCTTGTCTGTTAAGCAGTCACGATAAAGTGATGTGCACAGTTTTATTACTTGGAAGCATAGGGGGGATTGCAATAAATGTGAGAATTAAGGTGACTAATGGAAGTACATATTTTATAATTACAGAAAGTTCAATTTTGTTTTGAGGCATATAATCATACGTAAAAGTAAAATAAGAAAAAACATTTATTTTGATGTAGGCAAATAGAGTGCTGTGAAACAGCAGATGAGTTTTACAGTACCATGGGCAAGCTGACCCAGGAGATGCTGGAAGACAGCCTGATTGACAGCAATGAACTCATGCAGGTGAGTAAGTGTGATATAATTTGTGTTTTCTCTTCATCCTTCAGGTGCTGATTTCTAAAGAATTGCATTTTTTTATTCAGATAATGCAGAAACCTAAACTCTCCCAAGAATAAAAAATTAAGATAAATGCAGATGACCTGCAGTTAAAGCTAAAATCTTACACATCAGAAATAGAAACCCACCAGACATCATTTGATAAAGAGAGCATATATGTTGACAATGGAAAGTTTGGTGTGATACAGTGAATTTACGCAAGCAAGATGTAGAATCTCTTTGCAGTCATAATTTTTAGGATGTTTTTTTCTTTTGTTTTTGTTTTGGCCAGTTACTTATTACAGTGTGTTCTTTTCACTCTGCAGACACAGTGGGAGACAAGGATTTATCAAGTGAGAAGGGGAAAAATAACCCTTCGTGATTTAAAAGAAAGAGTCCTTCATGATTTAAAATGAAACGCCATGAAGAGCAGTCAGTGAACTTTAAACAGAGACATTTGTAGATAATGGCACTCAGTGAATTCTTAAGCATACGTCATTCTATAAGAACAAAAATCTGCATTGTTTTGGGAAAGGAAAGAGCCTTGAATATTGCAGATAAAATGTTATTGATTTGTGCTCGCATTTTTTTTTTTTTAATATACATGAGGTTTTGTCTGCTTAGGTGTTCTATAAATGTTTCATGCTAAAGTTATCAACTCGAGTGTTGCTGAGTCAGGGAATGGTGATTATATGGGTGCAAATACAGAGCACATAATTCAACTGAAAATTTTAACTTGACTTAGGAGGAGTCTAAACTATATAAAGTTGAATGGATTTATTAATGTAGTGGGCAGGTGATTTCTTTTATTTGTTATTGCAAGCAAAATTTATTGATTGAGATTCTACACTTCCGTAGTCTGGTGAAGTACTGTCCTGAAGTAAAGGATTGCTTTCAGATTTTTAGTTGTTTTGTCTGATGAGGGAGCTCTAGGAATGGGAAAGGTAACTACTGTGGCTTTGTTTTGCTTCAAAAATAAAAGTGCAGCTGGTGAGAGGTACTTATGTGGTTTCTAAAAAGGTGTTGTGGTTCCTCACAGGGTAGTACAGATAATGAGGACGTGTGAGGAGGTCAGCATGCCTGTTTTGTGTATGTCCTCTGAGTTGAAGAAACCATACTACAGTTTAGATAGCTTTCGTCGAGTCAAAGATAGGCATTGGCAGGGCAGCCATCTCCCTCAGAGGTGTGCAGTCCAGGCTCTCTTTGCCCTAAGTGGAGAGATGTGGGCACTGTGTTTTCTGCTAGGGGATATGAACCCCGCCATGTTCCTGGCAGCTGCATTTGAACAACTTTTTCTCTGTTTTGTAGAAGGAAATAGAGAAATGTGAACCAGTGCATTAATGAAGGGGTCCAGGCTGCTTGAAAACATTGCTTTTGTAAACTGCTTTAAGTTTTTCCAGATGAGTGAGCCAGATATGAGTGTTTAAACTGTTTTGTTTTCAAAATGTTGGGTTTTTTTTCCCTAATCAAAATCAGAGCAATGATTTTACTTACATCTGATACATTTTACAAGGTGGCTGAAGGATTAATATCCTACCATGGGAAAGGAGTAATATTCTGCTTTGCCTTTTCTATACATTCCAGTAACGTTGGTGGTGGTGATCTTCTCCTTTTCCTTTAAGCTTGTATGATGCTTTCATTTGTATCTGAACTACCTGTCCAGGCTCACTTGAGCCGCTGGCACTCCTAGGCCACTAGGAAACAAGTCATGCTCTAATGAGTCTGTTGCCTTTGGGAGCTAGAAGCAGGAGGCATGGCTGACGCTTCAGGAGCAAGTGTTGGCAGGGCAGATATCTGAATTAGATCAGAGGACTCTTGTCCTTATTCTGTCCACCAGCATGTATTTGCTGGTGCAAGTTTATCATTTAAAAGTTCCTCCTTCCCATGCAGACAGTGCGTATGCTTCGGACTGAAGGCTTGAAGCTTTTGCAGATTTGGCCCTTAAGTAACAAGAGTTCTTATAATGTTACGCTGAGGAGAGCTTAGAGTGATTGGAGGAGCAAGCAAGCCTACAGCTTCTTCCTTTTTCAGATTGAGTAGTTTAGGTAAACAAAGGGTAAGTGCTGCATGCTAGACTGCATATGTACTTAGGACTAGAAGTTAAACAAATACAGCATTCAGTAATGTCATTTTATTGGCCTATTAATGGACTTCAGTTCTTGCATGGAGACAGAAGGCTGCATGCCAGGTGTCTGCAGATTCTCTAAACAGTGTGCTCATTTGAGTAGGTGCTTTCATGCCTTCTCAGAAAGTGAGAATTTTTACAAGCAGCTAAATTAATTCAGTTTGTAGGCTTAGAAGCATTCCAGTGTAGAGGAGATGAGAAGAAAACAGAAAAAGGAGAGGCATCCTTGTGTCTTTACTGTGGTGGAGGGGAATGGAGTTTAATCCCTCTCTGTTACCCCAGCATTTTAGACTATCTCCTGCAGACAGTTACCTGGATTTGATGGTAATTCACTGGTAACTTTCTGCTGTTATCTTTTGGGTTTGTTTTTGCTTTTTGTTTTGTTTATCTAGCAAAAAGAGAGAGAAGCCTTAAATCATTGTGGGGCATCTCTTGAGTGAAGTGTTTGTGAGCTATCTGCAAAAGCAAAACTACTTGCCCTCTTAGGGAAGCCATAACCTATCATCTTTTATATGGCATTCTGCTGAGGGCATAGATGGCTTTGCAGTAGTAAAGTAAGGCACAGGATTTGAGGTGAGAAGGAAGGGTATTTATCTCACCTCTTTAAGCGTTCCCAGAATCTGTCCCTCGTGGCCATAAATAAGATGATGCAGCCAAACTCATTATGCTGCTTGTTTGTAGGTCGTTTCCCACTGGCACAGTTTCACCAGAATTAATCACATAGCATCCGAAGCTGTGTGCAAACTAAGAACAAGGTTCTTTGCCTCTGAGGCATTGCTGTGAGGAGATCACAGGGGCTGACTGACAAAAAAGTTTTGAATGTCCAATGTAACATACACCAGCCTAAAATCTGTTTGTGGGTTTCATAGCTAGATGGCAAGTGAAGCTTCTAGTTAAAATCTGATAGCAAGTAATTAAGCTAAAAATGTGTGCAAAGGAGAGAAATTGCATAGGGTCTGGAAAAGACACATTGGAGACCCACAAAAGCTGGAAGCATAATCTAAAACAGTAGGTGTGAGGAGTAAATGGAGAGCTCAAGCTGACTGTTCACATAAAGGTTAACTAGCATATGGAAAAAGTTACCTGAAAAGGCTGTTGACATAAAGAGTAGAAATAAATTCCAGACGTACCTCCTTCTCTATGAAGAGAGAGAGTTGAGACATATGGGGAAAAACACAGGGAAGTGTGATGGAGATCAAACAAACAGGCAGACATGTTGGGCCGGAGGTAGGTCTTTCTCCAGATCATAAAATTCCTCTGTCTGGTAGACTGCCGGCGTATCACTGTTCGGCCTCTGGAGGATATTTGTCTTTCACAGTAGCATTGCAGTTTCGTGGAGTGGCAAAGCTGCAGTTTATGCTCTGGCTTTTTGAAGGTATTCTCCTTGCAGAGCCCAAACTAGAAAGTTCTTTTCATGCAGAAGTCTGTCAAGCCACACTATTGCCCTGTGCCTCATCCAGCCTGGAATACTCTCCATGCTCCTCATTGCTTAAATTATTGCCACGGGAGAAACCTTTTTTCCCTTTTTCTATCAGGAAAGATCCAGGCCTGAATCCATTTTTGCAGTTGTTTTTACTGTATTTAGCACAGACAAAGCACAGTTCATGAATTAATTATATAGAAGTTGTTCTAAATTTCCTTTCATCTTAAGTGAGGCCATTTGCCTTTAAATGAAAATGTCACTGACTTATTAGCACAGGAAAAAAAGAAAAATGAAGATTTCCTGCCATAGCTGAGGAGAATTTTTTATACTGCTGTCTTTCAGAAGACATTAAATTAAAAAAAAAAAAAAGAAAAGAAAAAAAAAACTTGAATTTTCAAAGAAGTTCTGAGAAATGATGTTTCAGGTTTTTTTCAATGCAGAAGTGGGGAAAAAAGGGCTGCTAAAAGAGATTGCAGTATCGCTGCTGATTTGCTGCTATGAATATGATGCGTCTTCATGCCAGGTTGGCTGGTGACACACATTCTTCTATTACAAAATGTCCTAATGCAAAACTAATGCTGAAAGCAAGTTCATTCGCAGCTTTTCATCTTCTTTAACTCTGGGTATTGAAATAAATAAAGTGCATTAGAGTTTTTTATGGTCTTGTTTTAAGGGCTGCACATTGCGATGTTGCGTACAGAGTTGCAGAGGCATATTTTTGTTCATGATAAGACGAGTGTTTTTTTTTTTTTTAATGTTGGCTGGATAGTATTGGGTCCATTCAGTTTGACTGTAACTCAGTTGATGTAAGGGATCTGTTAACACTCCCTATCAAATGAGGGTCTGCTCATCCCTATCTACAGTAGTGTCAATACCTTCTTGAGTACTTAAGCAGAAGCATAGGTCTTCTGGAAGATGCCCAAAGTCTCAGTGATGCAGTTGCGCTGCCAAGGAGAGAACTGAAAATGGTTATTAAATAAGTACAGTAGATTTTAAAAAAATAAAGTATTTATATGTCATATTAATCTTTATGCTTTTTTAACTCTGAACTATGTATTTTTCTAGTAAGTCTTATTTTCCTTGCAGGAAATACTGAATCTTAAAACTAGACCGTTTACATTTTCTTATGGCACGTGAGAGTGCACAGTCTTTAATCCTGCAAGACTATGAAAGTCTGTTCACAGAGAAATCTTTTGTAGGACTTAGTTAAAGGGACAACTCTAAATGCTGCATCTTTTATAACTTCCTCTAGACTGTTTATACCATGGCTCAGTTTCCCTTCCCACAACTGGCAGAATTGAGGGAGAAATACACGTACAACATCACTCCTTTCCCTGCAGCAGTAAAGTCAACTTCACTTTCAGGGTAAGTTGAAATGCACTTCTTACAGCATATGGGATCATTGTTTATCATAACAGATAGTGAAATGATGGCATCTTCCCTTATATGCACCTAAAGAAGATAAAGATGTAGTGATTGTATCTAAGAATGCATCTTTCGTTTTTCCCTTATATTCTCATTTGTCAGAAGGCTAGGCAGAACCAGAGATAGTGATGAAGAGAATGATCTAGATGATGAAGACTCCATTGCCAATGCAATTGGCTGCCTTGGACCGCTGAGTGGTTTTTTGGCACCAGAGCTCCAAAAGTACCAGAAACAGATGAAAGGTAAAATGTTTTAGTTAATTTTGGAAAATGGAATTAAATCTGCATGACCTCGCAGAAATCATTTGTATATTCAACTGTGAAAGCTGCTGTGAAAATTGTATTTTAAATTCATGTAGGAATTACAGCAGATAACAAATCACTTGCTCTGCGGTCCATTGAAGGTGTATTCAAAGTCAATTTTGAAGGCTGCATATATACAGTGAATAATAGTGTGGTGTAAAGGTTTGGCTCCAGTAATGTTTAAAAAAATGACAGCACTAAAGAATTGTCCACCCACAAAAAAGAAGCAAATGTTTGAAAAAGATATCTATCCTAAGTCAGTGCTAACTTCTAAGAGAGCTACTTAGGTAATCAGCATCTTACAAAGAGTATAGTTTTAATAAATCATCTCGACCTTTTTTAGCATATGCATGTGTATTACTGGAACATGTCAGTGAGGATTAAATTCTGCGGGTGATTTCACCATTCTGTTGATCAAACCTTTAGACTGCTGTATATATTGGGTGTATTCACATTATGAAAAAAAATTGTTTATGGTTTAGGCTGTTCTGACAAAATGTTATTATTTTTCAAATCCTTCAATGGAAATAAAATTTTTGGCAGAATTAAATGTTCAACTGTGCAAACACTCAGAAAAAATGTGTTACATATGAGAAGAGCACAGTATCTCTTAACTCGCAGCAGCCTTTATGAAATGGTGATCAGTGGTGGCTTTATGATGCCCTGAGAGAGGCTATAGTTTATAAAAATTCAAAGGGGATGTGTAGAGGGGGAAGCAGACTGATGTAGGAGACACTGTTACGTGATTACATATCGTCATTCTTGTTGCTTGGTTTTGCTGAGACCTTTATGCTGGAATCTTCACTCTTGATTTTTGTGGTGTCTTGTTTTTTCCTTCCTGAGGGAGCGTAAGTCTCTACCTGCTGCTTCAAGCTAGCACTTAGTCAGAACATCAAACTGCTATCGCAAACTAAACCAAAGACAAACAAACATCCCTTGAAAGAGGATTATCCCTTTGACCCTGGAGTTCCAGTTTGGTGGTGCATCAGAAACAGCTGTGAAAATAAACTGCACTGCTTCTATTGCTCTGTGGCTGCTGATCAGAGGGGCTCTGAAGTTGCCTGACTCCTCAGCTGCTCTGCTTGCTACTGGCAGCTTCTTCCCTGTGGTGCTGTAACTGTCTCTTGACGCTTCCTGCTAGTATCGCTTAGGCTGGTTGTTTAACCTCATGCCTCTGTGACTGTAATGTATTTTATAACTTGCATTTTTAGCCGCATCTTTGACCAGCTGAGTATTTTTAGGAATCGTTTTTAAAATTACTTTAGTAATAGCTTGGTGTCCTTTAAGGTAATTGAAAAACTATGATTATAACTTTCCTCTGCTGCATTAATTGATGTTGTACTCTTAAAACATGTGTCCCTCTCCCTCCCCCCCCCAAAAACCATTACAGTTCTTAAGGAGTAGTTCTAGAAATATAATAGTACTTACAAATACTGCAGCTTTATTAAATATGTGTATTATAATAACTTTGATTAAAAACTACAGCTAAATAACATAATAGGAATCAGGCATAGGTTTGCCTTGATGATAATCTACATAACTGTTCAGTATGCCAATTAACTCCTTGTCTTCACTTCATTCCCACTCCATGCAGATCAGAATGAGGAACAGAGCCTGGGCTCCAGTAACATTGCAGAACTCAGTCCCGGAGCAATAGACTCTTGCCGAAGCGAGTATCACGCTGCTTTTAACAGCATGATGATGGAGCGTATGACCACTGATATTAATGCACTGAAAAAGCAGTATTCCAGGATAAAGAAGAAACAGCAACAGCAGGTTCACCATGTGTACATTAGAGCAGGTAATATATCAAAACATACTTCATTTTCTGGTTTATTGCAAGCTAACCCCATCATAGGAGGCAAGGCAGATAATGCTCTTTCACTTTTAGTCAAATAGAGAAAATGAGAGATTGATGGGATACGTAACACTAGCAGCAGAGTGGTTACAACTCAATATACATAAAATGTAAATGAAAAGGTGATGATGTTTTTTCTTTTGTCAGGATCTGAAGATGACGACCCTGGGATACTTTTAGGTCCCAGGGACCAGCTGAACAATGGTATTTAAAAGTGTCTTTGCTGTCTGGCTGCATTGTGTTGATCTCTCTGATTAAAAAGGTTAAATCTTTGGCATTCTTGGAGTTGACATACTGATGCACTGGAGGAAGTGAAGCCAGGAGATGAGTACACTTTGGATCAAGCAGCATGTAGATTCCTAGCTGGTGTGTAGCATCCTACCTCCCCTGAGATCATCGGGGCATGGCAGGTTACACAGCTGAGGAACAGGATCAGGTGTTCCATTGTGGCTGACAGTTTATCCAGCACCAGTGATACTGCTCTCAGTATTGGGCTGGGCATCAATTTGTTATTGAGCAGTCTGTGTTACTGAGTCTGTTTCTCCACTTGGCACTTGATGTGGGGATTAGCCTGAACAGAACACCTAAAGGTTTTAATGGGTGTGCAAGCTCCTCACTTGGATGTCATCTTTCCGAGTCAACATTGAAACTTGCAGATGAATCACTGTGGAAAGTTTCATTCCTCTCCTATTGGCTAAACTTTTTTTAACAGGAGCGTTTGAATACATAGAGCTGCAACGTTTTGTTAATGTTAGCATCTTTTTTTTAAATGAAATTATTTTCAATAGTGGCAAGGTATCTGCTTTGAAAGAAGGCAGTAGCTGTGCAGAAACAGTGCAAACAGTAAGATGTTGATTCTCAGGGACTGCCAAAAAAAAAAAAAATAACAGTTCTAATTTCACTAATCATGTTGCAGGGCTGGATTTGTGGATTAATCAAACTGTCACCTAATTACCTAATTTTGGATTTATTGCTGTGATTTAATTAGAGGACCTAATAGAAATAAGTTGGTGTGGTTTTATCAAAAATATGTTGGTTCATTCTCTAATCACACAAGCCTCATGGAGAGGTTTATGTGACTGACTTCATATGGGGATTGAATTGCCTCTTACAGCTGGAAGAGAAATGAAGGAGGGGGGCAGAGATCAGAAGCCAGTTTCAGATACAGAACAATTCCACAAATGGAGGAACTGTATTTGTTACAATTTATTTTCATGGTTTTCCTGGCTCAGGTCTTAGCTATAGGTAAGAAGAAGGGAGGGAGGATAGGATTATAAGCAGTTTTAGCTTTGTGTTTGTCTCCAAAATGTAAGAGGAATTCAATGATTTTTACCATAAGTCAGTCCTACAAACCTTTGCTATACCTCAAGAAAGGCTACAAATTGTCTTTTCTGGTGGATACTTGGAACGTTTTGTTTTGACATTAATTTAACAATACTGTGCTTCTTTTAAACACTTTCTTTCAGACAAAGGGCCAGTTACCAGCCTCCTCCCTTCTCAGGTAAACCATTCCCCGGTGATAAACCACCTCCTTTTAGGAAAGAAGATGAAATCAAGTAACAGATCTCTCAAGAATGCTGTTATTCACATCCCAAGTCATGCTACAGGGAAGATGTCTCCCATTCCCCAAGAAGATCTTAAATCAAAACTGAACTCTCCGTGGCGCACTCACATACGAGTTCATCGAAAGAATATTGCTAGGGCTAAAGGCCAGCTGGGCTATGGGGATACCATAGGCCTTATAGATGAGCAGAGTGAGAGCTGTAAAACAAATAGTTCTGGTGCAAAGGAGGAGACTTCCAAACACGCTGATTCTGGAGAACAAGGAAGCGGCTTGGATGACAGGACTACTCGACAAGCTGACCAGCAGCCTGCTGACCCAGCCTCTATGGACAGCAGTACAGACATGACAGTGGTTCAGCTAAAACTGGAAACGCTGGAACTCACCTCAGATAAAACTGATGGTGAGTCAACATCCAGTCAGTCCTGCCAGCCACATTTATCTGAGTTGTCTAGTTCGTCCAGCGACAGTGGAAACCTGGCTAAATCTCCCCAGCCGGGCAGCCGAAAGCCACAGGTCTTCAATCCTTTTCCCAGTGTCAAGCCCCTTCGAAAGTCGGCTACAGCCAGGAATTTAGGGCTGTACGGCCCCACCGAAAGAACGCCAACTGTACACTTTCCACAAATGAGTAGAAGTTTCACTAAGTCAGCCAGTGCCAACAGTGGGACCAGGAAACGATGATGTGCCACGTGGCACTTCCTATTTCTGACAGCAACAAAATTTGTATTACTTTTTTAAATTTTATTTTGTTTGTGTGTATGTGTGTCCCAAAGAATTTCTGATTGTTATTTAATGAAGACAAAAGTGGTTAGCAGATGTATAATTTTGTCTTTGAAAATCGTGCTCCTGTGTTGCTATGGGATAGATTAGTGAAGATGCACTCTGGCACCTATTGCCAATTTCAGTGGTAAAATAAACATTGACTTGCAGTGTGAAGCATACTATTTCTTTGACCCAGACATAAAATCACCAGCTGCCTTTAACCCCATAGGCCTCAGTGGCTGCCTCCTGTTTCCTTCAAAGCTGTGAGGACAAACTGGTGTGGCAAAACCGTAAAGCAGTTTTTAAGACTGTTCTGCAGCCTCCTGGTTAGACTTCTTCATCATGCTGAGTAACTGGAGGAGCCACCGCCAAGAAAAGCACAAGCAGCCCCAGCAATCAAAAGTATCACTTCAGTGTTGAACACCTAGTTATGCCAGGCCATCTGGCTTCAGATGTTCTCCAAGAGCATGTCCTGCTTCTCTTCCTGTGGCAGTCCGCTGACAGTGCTTTGAATATAAATGTAAATCAGTGAGTGTGAGAATAACAGACGTGAGTCCATCCACAGCACTGGTTTGTTCCTTTTCTATTGCATAGAACCGCCGGGGAGCTGCAGCACTGCAAAATTAGGTATAAGGTACAACTGTATGTATGGTTGTATTGAATATTATGACACGTCTTGGCTTTAATGGATGTAGAAACTATTACCTAGATTACAGGCAGTTTTGTAATTAAATAATATTTGCCTGCATAGCAGTAGGTGAAATTATATGAATGTTCCAAAGTAGCTTAGAAGTTTAAATTCTATAAATAGAGTAATAAGATACTTGTCACTAAAACCCAATGCATCAGCCACTGTGTTGGTGGATTGGGCCCTTTGGACTGCCATGGGGTTTCCTTGGCATGGTTCTGGCTCGTTGTGAAACAGCAATGGCTAGGCTATAAGCTGAATTTGTACTTCCAGTGGATCCCTTTTGCCAGTTTCTTACATTTTCTCAGAAGCCTGGGTTTTGATACGTCTCCCACTAAAGTCTTGCAAAGCTGATGAATGCAGTGAGACAAATAACATTTGTATACAGAAATATAAGCAGGTAGGCAGAAAAACTAAACCTGGGTAGTTCAGCTTTGGGGTTGCAAAGTCAAGCACTCAAACTTCAAAAAAACAGGTTGCTCTTAAGAGACGGCAGCTCTGCCGTACTGTATGCGTCGACTGTGGTTCGTGACCTTACTGCTTCCAAGTTTCTCATGGCATGAAACTGCCCTGACTTTAAGCTGCTGTAAAGGCAGTCGTGATGCATCAGTCCCCCTGTACGTAATATCTTATTTCCTCCTTTACAATTCTTTGTTAAATTTGGAAATTAATACATTATTGTGTACCTATTAACGTATCCCATGACCTATAGGATGTGATATTGGTTTTAGCTGTACAATGTACGCTGTTCATTGCTGTGAGGACAAATTTATTTCTCTGTTGTATTTTATTCAGGTGTATGCATATAGAACAATATACAAGTATGAACATTATAAATTTTAAACAGTTATAGATCAGATCTTGCCCCTGCCTTATTTCAGGTTAAGTAATATTGTTGCTAATGATTATTTGTAGCATTAAGTAAATTTAAAATAATGTAGAATTTAGACACTGATAATGGACTGTATGAGAATTGTTTCTGCCTTGATTTAAAAGAAATGCACTTCTTTTCAAAATTTTACTCTGAGTCATTCTCCCCATTTTTACCTCGCTTTAGCATATCATGCAGCTGTATATGGAACCAGTAAAAATAAAAGGAATGTCTTTCTGAAAAATACGCTAATATGTCACAAGTACATGCATGAATTTTCAACACGTCGTGATTCAGTCATGGAAAATTAGCAGGCTTTGCACAGATGATCTGGGGAAAGAAATGCCAATGAAATATTAATTCTAGTGATTCGGACCTAAGCAGTAAATTGATGCGTGTGCTTTGAGGGACCTGGACCTTACTTGGACTGTTAGGATTGAGGCAAAGGAATCACAGCAACTGCGTGCATTGGTCTGGTGCTGTTTGCAGCAGGAAATGTTGTCTAAAATGGCATTCCATTTTCTCGTCTCCCGTAACCAGCCATACCGAGTTGTTCAGTACCCCAAGGGATGCTTGATCCTGAAATCTATCTGCTGAACACAGCAAAAGTAATTCCATTACTTGGTACCGAGGAGAAACGTTGAGAAAAGGTCCAGAGAACCGGGAAACTCCAGATAAGTTTCCAGAATTATTTTTCTCTCAAGATTCCTTTCATCAAGTAAGGTCTGTGGATGCAGCTGCGTGGGGAAGGTTGGCGCTGTGGCATTGAGGTCCTTGGGAACATGGTAGCGGGGGTCTCTTCTGCAGGAGCATCTGTTTGGGTTCCTTTGAGGATGCCTCATACTAAGGCTTTCTTCCAGGCAACTAAATAGTTGTGCAAATGGGAACAAGTCTGAAGCTATTCTGAGGTGATTGAAAATTACCCATGCTTTTTGGGTAGAAATGGTAGATAGTAGTAGGTTTTAGAATTGCAGGCCAGAAACAGTTGATTTTGTCCGCAAGTGCAGCTAAAGAAAATATAATTTTGTATACTTAAATCCTACTAGAATCTATTCAAAATAAATCAGCGGTTGCTAGAAAGGTAACAAAGGTTACTTCAGCCAAAGGTAAAATGCAGGACCTTACACTAGTTGCTAGTATTTCCAATACAGGTCGAAGTTTGAAATTTTAAGAGAGACTTTTAACCTTTTTGGAATATTCATAAAATGTATTTTAAACCATGTAAAATTTTTCATGTAGAAATGAGGTGGGTGGTTTCACCACTGTCTGGTCTGCCTTGACCTTCTTGCAGTGAGTCACTTGGTGCCCATCTACAGAGCAGTCACACCTGGCTGGGTGGCGCAGAGCCAAAATCACCGTCTGACATCAGCTCCGCTGACATGTGGAGAGACAAAAATTCGTCCTAATGGATCACTGTCCTTGCTGTTGCTTCCTTTGCTCCCGTTTTACATGCTTTCTGTTGGCGGAAGATCAAAGCAGGGAGCTGTCGCGAGGTCCCACGAGTGCTTTGCTACGTGCAGAGCTGTCCCACACGAGCCCCTGAGCACACTTGTAGCTCGAGCACCCAGAAGCTGCTCTGAGACTTGTGCCTGCCACCCTGCTCGGTGACAGGCATCCTGGGGAAGCTGTGGGAAGGGTGGATCCAGTTAGTGTGCTGCAGGAAAGGCCAAATATGAAGGGTACCTTCTTCACAGCCTTTCTCACTTGAAGGCTTTATGGTTTGCACTGTCTGGAATTTGAGTCAAATGAGGCAAAGGAACGCTACATTGTGAAAGTCTGTGCTCAGTTCTGAGGAGGGGTTCAATCGCTTTTAACAAGATTTAGGGTGCAGAGTGGGGTGCCACCTGGGTTTGTAGTGCCAGGCCGCTCCAGGCCAGCAGTGGGCTGGCCCAGAGGCCCGCAGCCTCCCGATGCAGCTCCTGCTCCGCTTAATCCTGCAGGCAGCATGCAGCACTTACTGGCTCACCACAGGTTTAACAAGAACCACAAACTTTTCCAAGTCTTTGTTTGATAAAATCATATTGAACCATGCTGGCTTACCACAAACAAGCAGGAAGGACGGGCAGGGGTGGCAGTGGTGTGGGAGGCAACGCATGTGAATGGGGATGAGAGCATAAAAAAGGTGTGTGAAGCTTTGAAGGAAAGCAAGCTTGGTGCCTGTGCTTCTTTTCAAGTTGTTTTTTTACAGACAACAAACGGAAGGACCAGGTCAGCCCTGTGCCTCCTCGGTGTGCTCACACCGAGCGCTGGCTTCCTGAGGTCTGTGAGGAGCTGATCACGGTGGGGCTGCCCACCCATGTCGTGGCCCAGCCCGTGTTCCCTGGGGTTGCTCTGCCCCAAGATGGGGCCCATGGATGCTGCTAACAGGCAGCTAGCAGCTGCTGCAGGAGAGGAGAGCTGGGAGAAGCTGTGTGAAGAGCTAACTTGCAGCTCCAGACACCAAGAGTGATGTCAGAAACCTTGTAATTGTTTAATTGCTACGACTGGGATTTATAATTGCAGTTTTCCTTACCCTCCCAATGACATCTTTTCATGAAGATGCTTAGTGCTTTATTTTTTTTTCTCTCCTACATGCAGCTGATCATCTTCTGGTCGCTCTCACATTCCCAGTCAGTTACTTTAGGCAATGTGCCCTTCTGACCTCCACATTACTGTCTATGATAATTTTTTTACACTGTTTTCCCTGCACTAGTAAACTTCTCACCCAACTGCAACACCAGTGCCTGCTGCCTGGCCCCAGCGCTCTGGGAGCAGAGGCCTTTCTCCAGAGGGAACAGATGGGCCTTTGTCTGCTTGGCAGCGAGGAGAGGACTCAGTGTTGGCCAGCACGTTCTCCATCCCCACCAGCCAGCACTGAGTCACGGATTTCCTCCCCAGCCAGAAAGCCTTTGCTCCATCCATGCCCACGAGCCCCTCCTGCCGCAGTACGAGGCCAGCTGTCCCACACCACCGCCGAGCCCTGAGGTCAGTGCGACAGGAGGATGAGGGGAGGGTTTGCTATTACACTTTGCAAAACATAATGGCATATTCTATAAAAATGCTAGAACTGTGAAGATGTGATATTACCGGCGAGTAGAGGTCAGATCAGGTCTGCAGATGTCACCACCTGCAAGTCCATGCTGCTTCCCCTGGCCTCGGCCTGCCCCGTGTCTTCCTAATACAAATACCAGCTGTGGTGACCAGCTGTGGTCGCTAGGTGCCACTGTTGCTCCATACCAAGCCTGCTGTGTGCCAAAAAGCTGCGATTTGGAGGACAAGGACTACAAACACAGCTTAGTGTTTGGAAATTTGTTTTCATCTTCGATCTTGGAGCAGTTACTAAGTAATTCACCCCTGTTTTCACGCTGCAACCTCTCTCTGCTCTATTTGCCTCCTCTTGGTAAGCCTGCTAACCCTGAGCCCTGAGCCCAGCGCAGTGTATTTTTGGAAACAGTGTTCATAGCAATACAGTACAGCACTGAAAGGCTCTTTCTCAGTTAGTGGCATGGTAAATTTTGTGCCTGGGGATGAGCTGTCAAACACAACTCAGGTGGCAGGCGGGTGAAGGAAGCTTGCTAAGCTCACTGTGTATAAACTTCCTTTGTCTTAGGAGTGGGTCAGCAAGGACGATCAAAAACAGGTGGTCATGAATCAACTGCAGTGCTTCCTCAGGGATATTTCTATCACAAATGCTGGAGCTAAGCTGTTCTACCCTAAAGGCTAAAAGAAAAATAGACTTTTTGTTAATCTTTGGTAAAAAACAAAACATAGCTAAACTGACAATATCCCTTCTTAGGTAGTCGCTGCCATGCCCTGGAGACCTTACTGTGTCAACCCCTGTTTCCTAAGCCTCTGTGGTTTGAAGAAAACCTGTGTTTGTGTCTGTCACATGTGGATCCTGTGCCCTGAAGAATTGCTTACCCCACTGTCTACCTGCAGTCATCTGCCTGTCCTTGGTGATTAGTACTTTCTCCGGTCCGTGTGTGCCCCAGGCACGTCCTTTGCCAGCATCCTAGCAAAACAAGATGATCCTTAGATTTATAGTTCAATTTTTCACGAGCTTGCACTGCAAATGTTAGTGAACAGACATAGGCAAAGGCACACAGCCTTGACACAGGCTCACTACATGCACACTGTCTGGTTTACTGCCAGGAAAAAAGCATCAGTGAAGTGCAGGTCACTTGAAACACAAACGTCCTAGATCCACTTAAGGACTTAGGCTCTTAAAACAGGACCAAGACATTATTAAGATGCTTAAAAAGAAACACAACCCTTGTTCAGCTACCACACAGCAACAGAGACTCTGCAAAGTTTCTGTTTGGCTTCAGCACTCCTGGAGCATCCAGACCTCTGCCTTTGCTTATGACATCTGTGTCCCCTGGCAAATCCATGTGTGAGCAAAAATGTAGTCAAAACAATTCCCTTGTACACCCCATGATGTCCGTGATCAGTATCCACAAGCCTGAGCAGTTCCCATCCTGGTGAGCAGTGTCTCAGCTGTTGGGTGCTGTCAGTCTGGGTGTACACAGGGTTGTTTTCTGTGTCTCCTGTTGAGGTGGCACTGCTGCAAACACACAGCCAAGTTCCAGGATGTGAGGACATGGCTGTGTGCCATCTGCACTGGGTGAATGGTCTTCTTCCTGTGGGCTGTGGGTTCATGAGGGTGGGGGGGAAGGAAGGCATTGACCTCTTCTAAAATTGCAGGTGATAGTCTTACTTAAAACAAAATAAAACAAAACAAAACAAAAAACCAGAGATAGAGGGGTCTGTGCATCCAGTGGAAAGGCAGTGGAAATGCTTTCTCCTAGGGATTCATCCACTCAGGCGGCAGAGGGAGACCTGGGCCCCAGCACCTGCATGTGTTTAGATTTTATGTTGAGTGGTAATTATATAAAAAGAGGACAGGACTCTTCTGTGGGGAATAACCTTAATATGGAGCTTATTTCTTTAGATTAATGGAAAAAAGGTTGAAAGATGCCAATGACATAATTTAAATATGTATTCTACATTAAGGATAACCCCTAATAAATCTCCTGGGTCACTGCCTGCTCCATTTCTTTTTGCAGAAAAAGGTGCAGAAATGAGATCTGGGCATCTATGGCCAAGGGAAAGCCTGGCTGAGCTTTGCATGGGGTGAGCTGGAGTGGCTACAGGTGCTGAGGTGGGGCTTAGGAAGGAGAACAGGGGTGGGTGGGAGAGGAAATACAAGAAGACATCTTTTTCTAGCCTGTATTTGGAATATACAGATATATATATATTCCTTCAAGAATGCACAGTGCATCAGGCATTTAGCCTGACTTGTTTTGTTTCGGGTTACATTTGTTACCTTACAGGTATTGCCACTCAGCACAGTGAGCGCTGGCTGCTGTCTGAGCTGCAGCCCTGAGAAGCTTGCTCCAGCCATTCCCCTCCTGGCGGGTGAAGTGGTGACGCCTCCAGCAGCAGTCTCTGAAGCTCTTTGAATCCACCTGCAGCTCTTGATGGGACGCTAGAGGGCCAGAGACTACAAACCCCCACAAGGTTGGTGTGGGGTGAAGTTTGGAATCAGGAAAAAAGTGGACTGAACGCATCCTTGCTGTAGGGAAGCCAGGTGCACAGACAGGCCCGCCACACCCCTGGGCTCCGTCCCTTGGTCGTGCTGTATCTCACATGGCAGCTTCACCACACGAGGCTGGTGAGGAGGCCGAGGGCTGATGGTGCCCTGGGCCTGGTGGGCCCCATGCTCTGCGGGACAGGCCTGTCCTGGCCTCCCTGGTGCCAAGCAGGTTTGGAAGGAGGCTAGGGGGATTCTTCCACTTAACCTTTACTTGGAAGTAGAAAACTCAGAAATTTTATTTTCCTTTCTGCCTTATTTCATTCTTTCATGACCAAATGGATCAACAGCATTTTCCAGAGTGGGTAGAAAAAATTGCACAGCTATACCTGACCCGGATGTGATGTTTTTCTTATCCAGCTCTGTTTCATGTTTATTTCTTCTTACTCTTGCTCAAGGTCTGTGATGTGTGTCCAGGCTTCCAGGGAAGATCATGCAAGAGCTGCATGATCTGCCTCTGTACCAACACGCTTTGGTGACCTGCGTGCACCATCTGGTGAGGAACAAGGCCGTTTTGACACAGTTATAAACCAGCACTGCTTTGTTTTTGTTCTTTCTCTTCTCTGTTTCTTTCTCTATTTTTCTGCCAAATTTTTTGGTCTTTCTTCTACATTTCATGCTTCCATAGTTAGATATTGAGTCAGTCAAAAACCCAAAACTTCACTTCAAATGGAAGCTCAGCTACTAGTATCAGGTATGTGTAGCTCTATCTGCTATACCAGAAAATAGACTACCTCAATATTCTTAACAAAATTAAAACATGAGCAGTTTATTTATGGCTGTCTTTCATCTCTCTTATGTGTGAAGAAAAGTTTGAAAAGATTTTTGCCAAAACCTTTGACAGAAGGGACAAATATTTCCCCAAGTTCTTAGCCCTACTTTTATCTGGATGTCTTTGGAGACTCAATGCACAATTCCTTACATTTTGATGTGAAAAATAGTGCTGTCCTTGAAATAGAGAGACCACTGACTATTCAAACTCATGGCAGCAAATAAATGACCTGCCTTCTGAAGGCAACTTTTGTTAAAATCACCCAAAATTAAAATCACTGTGTTGGTTTATTTCACTGCTACAAAGGACAGGCTCAGAGAAGATGGAGGCACTGGGACTTCGCTGCCATCCAAAGAGACCATGTGAACAGTGAATGAGTGAAATGCAGTCATTTTTCTTTCAGAGGTGCGTTCTGCTCCGAGGTGCTGTTGGAGGGTATGGAAAGCTTTGATGAAGGTACTTTGATGATGATGAAAAGAGCCATCACATATGTGTAGAAATAAAAAGGAATTCCTCCTTTTATCTTCTCTCTTCCTAGCGCAATTGACTGACTAATTGGAAATGGGACTGCTAAGCTGCATCACAGTTATTCACCAGCTTTTAAACTCCATCCAGGATCACAGAATAGAGGGTAAATCCTGCTTGCCTGTCTGTCAGACAGAACGTGTCCACATGATTTTTGAGCTCTGCACTTCACATATGCAGATTGTTACAGATGAAATATATTCTTTATGTTGTTTTTCTCAGCATTCCCATGCAGAGATGGATTAGGGTGGAGAATGCCACATATACTGCAGCCCTGAAGTCATTGCTCGCAGAAGTGTTGCAATGTGAGTGTGCTGCCTGGGCTGTATACCTAGGCTCTCTTTTCAGCTTCTGAAGCCATTTGCAGTGTTGCCGCAATACAGATTCTTTTGTTTGCTTGTGTCATAGCACCTTGATTTAAGTTAAGGCCACCTCAGGACAAGAAAAGGATGAAAAACTGACCAGCTGAGTTGAAACATCCCAATATGTAGATATTTTAATTTTTGGAGAAGTGTTGGGGTTTTCTTCTCCCAAAACTTCATTGTTAAAGAAAGGAGGAGGGACTTGTCCTTCCCTCCATTTGGCACGCAGTACGCAAGTTCTTTTCTGTAAACAGCAGATTCATTTGAGTAATGAGCAACTCAGACAAGAGGCTGGCTTCTGGCTTTTGCTGACTAGAGGCTGAGGGCTCAGTGCAACAAAAACTTGAGTTGCCCACAGGATAGCTACTCTGATTCAGCTGAAA
This sequence comes from Penelope pileata, assembly GCA_013396635.1. NCBI lineage: Eukaryota > Metazoa > Chordata > Aves > Galliformes > Cracidae > Penelope > Penelope pileata. Next base: position 544,095 of record WBMW01006460.1, on the reverse strand, counting down.
CCTGATGCAGACTTTGGTCCTTCTTAGAAAATACTTGTGCTTTTTTGTTGATTGTTGTTGTTTCTAACAAAGACAGAACTGAACTAACCTCCCAAGTTGGGATGCTCAGAGGTGTCCAAAGTGAGATGTGACTGGCAAGAATACAATACACAGATTAATAAGAGACAGAGAAGCCTAGAGGGGATGGACTGGCTTTTAGTTTGAGGAAGAATAGGTGCGTAAGCTCTCATTTTGCATTAAATTTCACCCTTCCTTTCTGCAGTAAGCCATAAGCCAACTGCTTGCTGTGACTTCAGCAGAAAACAATTTCTCTCTTTTCTTTCCTGCTCATGGACATCTTGGGCTCAATAGAAAGTTTTCTGACATGGATCCAACTATTTGCTCAGTTTAGAGGAAATTTCTGATGCTATTCAGTATTTCACAATGGCACCAAAAGGAAGTTTATCAGAATAAGAACTCAATTAACAAGCTGACAGAAACACTTCTGAAAAAGAAGAGAAGAAAGGCCCTTGCAAGGCACGGCTGGCATGTCAGTAGGAGAAGTGAAGAAAGATTAAGCCAGAGGAGGTGTCTTGCAACATGGGAGTATGAAAAATGGAAAGGAAAAGCAACATCTCTGAAGAATAACAGGAAAAACAACACATCCAAACCAAATTACTGAGTTTTTCCACCCATTCCCACTGTCTTGCTTGCCTATTGAGTACTGTCAGGCACCTAAACTCAGTGCAGGCTGATCTAGAGTGTCTTTGTTACCTGAATTTGTTCTTTCATACCTGAAGTTCTTTGACAGGATCACACATATACCAAGGATGCATATACATGAGAGCTGCTCTGAAAGCAATGCCTCCTATTTTATGATGTTGGTCCACAGCATCAGAGGTGGATGTTGGTGGGATGGCAGCAGAGGTTGAACCTCCCCACCAATATCCCGCTCCGTGTTGTTGCCGTGTGACAGATGGCAGCAGAGGGGCACTCTGACACAATGGCATCTGACATGGGAGTGCGGATGGAGCAAAGGGGTGGAACTGAATTCCTCCATGCAGAAAAAATGGCACCCATGGACAGCCATTGACACTTGTTGAATGTTTATGGAGACCAAACAGTGGACATGAGCACAGTGAGGTGGTGGTGGTGTGTTTCAGCAGTGACGGCAGAGATGTGAAAGACAAGCCTCTTTCCAGATGGCCATGAAGATTGTTACAAGCACAGCATGCAGGCTTTTGTTCATCAGTGGTGAAAATGCACAGCTCATGGTGGTGACTGTTGAGAAGCAGTGTTTTGTAGCTGAGAATTTGCCCTATCGATGTGCTGTTGCAGAGCTTCTCTCTCTGTCCTCTCTAGAATGGTTGTCTTGCTCCTGAGTGCCCTGAGATAACAGATGGTGATACCTACTCCAGAAAGCAGGCTTGGATGCCCAAGTTGTTTCATACATAGGTCCTTGGAAATGAACTGCAAGAAACCGCTGTAAGGTGCTGGACCTGAAGTTCCCACCCTGTGGTCCAAGAAGTCAGACAGTAAACAGCAAGTCTTATCTTACACTGCTTTAAGCTGCCTCCAAAAGAGCCTTTGTATAGCATTACATCACATACATCTTCAGGTGTCAAGTAACGCCTGGAAGAGAAATCAGTGCATCTCTGCTTTCCACTCCTCTCTTCCTAAGCACCAGTCCAGATAAATTAGAAAGCTCTTGGATTTTCTTTAAGCAACTTCTACGGTAGTAGCTGCAGTGTCCTGGTCACACAGGACTAAACATGAAGGGTTTTGTTGGAGAGATTTATGGATGGTCTCCTATTTCCTAGAAAGTCGTTATGCTTGTTGAAGTTCACATAAAGCAGTGCCAAAGCTACGAGAAGAAAAATTGTAGAATAAAGCATCAAGGAAGTGGGGTTTGGTTATCTGCATTCCCTTGGAAAATCTCTTATCAGTATGGGATTTGCACTTGACTCTTCTGAGTATCAGGAAAGATTTCTACACCTCTCAGGATAGAAGGATCAATGCAGTAACCAATGGGCATAACACTCATATGTTTTCTGTTACGTTAATCTTCTAAGACACCAAAGGCTCCCTTAACTTTACATCAAAGGGTCTCATGTTTCATACAGTGAAGAAACTGATACAGAGCAGTAGACTTAGTGGTTGTTTTTTGCCTGTGCTCTGGGAACGAGTTCCTGATATGTTCTGCATCGTTCATGTACTGCTGTTGAACATGGGAGCTGTGCCACGTGGACAGGTGCAGCAGGCTTGTAAGCTCAGGGAGCATCTTTCGGGGATCAACTTCGAAGAAATTTGATCCAGTTACAAGAGTGGCAAAACCATAGTTCCATCCAAAAAATGCCCTGAATTTCAGTGTTGTATGTTCTCTTAACTCTTTCCAAATTCAGGTCCTGTCTTTGCTGTTGCTCTGCCAGGATGCTTACCTCTATAACATTTGCCCCTGAAAGACATCTCTATCTCTTTCTCCTCCAGTGTTACTAAGGCACCAATATTCACACAGAGAGATAGAGGGGTATTTAGTTCCCTGCATGGTTCTGTGGAAAAACTAGTGGTTATTCTGGGCACTGTGGAAGTGCCTCATGATCCATAGAAAGACTAGTCCTGGTGATTACTGTACTCCAAAACCACGCTGATACCAGATAGGATAAGAGAAAAAGAAAATAAGAAGGAGAATTACCAGATATAATCAGGAAAGACAGAAGAAAGTTAAGAAAAAAATGTGCATATTTGTAATTACTGCTCAAACTAAATAAAAAGGCTCTTTTCAATCTTGTCTGTCTTGATAGATATTGACATTTACCTGCCAATAGACTTTGATTACCCCTACAGCTTTTCTCCGTTGAAGATTGGACTTCATTTCATGCTGCAGATATCCTTGCTTGCTTGCACCTCCCATCTGTGGGTGTCTAGATCCTTACCTCAGGCATACAGGAGCTGTGACTTTCCTCCAATCTGCAGAGCCAGAGTGCCTAGTACACGGGATTGCCTGTCCACCCCCCAAAACAACTGAAACAGTTTGTGATGATAAGGGGCTTAGGTGAACATCTGTCCTCCTCCCTAGTGTCTTGCTTCTAAGGATAAGGCAACATTTTCCCCCAGATGTGGCTTTTCCTTTGCTGTTTTTATACTTTTGGTCTTCCTGTGAACATGAATCTCTGCAGGAGCAGAGTTTTAGTGGCTTAATACATGACAGCTGACATTTTGTCTGCAAACTTTTTACTGTGATGTTATTTTGTACATCAATGCTTAATTTCTAAGGAAAACAGATCCCACCGATATTCCAGATGCTTGGAAGTAATCATCTCCTGAGCCATCGCTACACACAGCGATACACACAGCTATTTCACAGCGTAGAGAATAATATTATGTGTGTGTGCATAAACTGGTTTTGTTGCTTAGAAAAATGGCAGCTCTTCCAAAGGCTGGATATTGCTTAGAACCATGTTGTTCCCCAGCCTGTGAAACTTGTCATTTCGCTTCTTGGAAACTACTACGTGGACTATTTCTTGTTTTACTTTATCTCTGCCTGTTTCTATGAACTTGCATTTTGCTAATTCAGTGTACTGCAGCAGCCCCTAATTTCCTCTCCAAAACTTTAAAGTGGATCTTAATCTCCACACATAGTAACTGCAAATGGCTTTTTTAAGGTTAAGTCAGGCTCCTCAAAAAAAAACATGCTGAGTGGTGCTGGTTTTAGATTCCCATTCTAATTCCCATCATGCATGTTTGCTTCAAAAGTTCAGATTCAGATAGAAATGTTTCTATTCCTTGCAAAACAGGTGTGTTTTGAGAGTTTGATTCTTCAGGAGTACAATCCTATTAAAATCTCTACAGCAGTCTGCAGGTAGACTCACTTTCTCTAGCTGGCTGAGGTAGAAGAAATCAGCTTGGTCTCAAGGTCTGCTGATCACCTGGAGAATGCAGTGGGGAAATGTCACTGTGCCTGTCCTGTTCCTAAACTCTTCCCTAGACGTCTCTGGCCACTGTCACTGAATGGGCTAGAGGAACTCCTGGGTTAAGTCAATACAACTGTTTCTACGAATTTATGTTCTATGATTAAATCTCTTTCCTCTGACGCAGAATCATTAAAAAAATAGATCTTTTTCACTCCTTTTCTCCTGCTGCTGCTTCTGTTGCTAGCAGGCAGGGGTGGAGGTCTTGTTCTTGGTTGAACCTCTACAGGTGTTGGCTGTTTTGAAAAATGAAGCTCTCAGTCTTGTGATTTCAACTCATGACCTTTCCTTCTGTTTCTTTGTTTCTAGCTGTACTCTTCCATTTCCTTCACCGTGTGTCATTCCTTGCTATTATGCTAAATGGTAGCTGTGGATAGAAACCTATAATTAAATAATTAAATAATGCATAACAGCTGTGTAATATAACAATAGATATGATAGAAACAACGAAGGAAATAGCCCCTGACAGATGGAGGAAGGTTGCTTGCTCTGTTAGTGCTACTGATTAGTCACTCTTCTCATCAACAACAAGGTGTTGTAAGTAGTCTTTACCACAATATTTGGTAGGCTATTTTATTTTAGTCCTCTTGTATAGACAGATATTAATGAAGCGTTACCAGCTAAAAAAGTTGTTTCTGTTTTCTTTGTAATCACTGGCAGTCATCACTGAGTGGGTTACTCATGGCTGTTAATATTACATCAGCTACTCTAAAGGCAAAAAAATATTATTTACAGATAAGGAGTTAACAAAGATAAAATGTTTTATCATTTGAGAGACGCAGGCACAGAGAAGTCAATTGACTTGTTCTGTATGTCACAGCGAGCCAAAGCCAACTAGAAGCTGAACCCAAACACTGCCATTTCCAGGCTCACGTACAAGCCTAAAAAAATGTTTCTGTGCTTCAAAACCAAGCCAATTCAAAACAAAAAAGATTTCTCTTGGGTATGAGCTGGTAACCTCTAGTGTCCATAAGTGGCCCTGTCTCTTAGAGACCTTTACCATTTTGTAATAACTGTGGTATTTTGTTCCGCCCAGTGTCTGATTAATTGTGCATTTTTGTGCTTGGATGCTAAATCTGGAACTACCGATTTTATAATATGTTTATTTACTTTTAAAAAGCACGTAATTTAGTTTACAGTAAGATGTGCCCTGTCCCTGAGTTTTCTACATTCAGTCACGCTTCTGGCATGTCAGTAACAATCTTCTGCTTTTTCACAGTATCTGGATGGTGCTTCATCCTGTATGAATAAACTTATTTCTCCTGAGTATGCCTTGACACAAATCTGTTGTTCTAACCCCTGCCCTTTGAAATGTAAGCTGTACACAAACTGTTCTGTTGTGTGCAATTTTCTAAAAACAGAAGGTTACAGGTTTATTATTTTTCTAGCTTTAACTAATTTCCCTTAGCTTAGACTGTTTCTCGTCCCCGCAGTCCTTTATTGTAACGTTTCCACTTTTTCTTTAAATTTCATTTGAAAATCCTTTGCTGGAACAAAGAAAGATCATTCCTTGCCTTTAAACCATTGTGGTCATGAGAAGACCAAGATATTTGAGGACTTAAAAGTAAAATTGTCTCTACTGACTTATCCGGTAAAGGATAAAGATTTTGGCTTGAGATTTTGCTTACCTCTCTTATGAGGCAGCCATCCCCCACTGCTTTCAAGAGGAGTTTCAAGCATAGTGCAAAAGGAGAGTGCTTGAGTAGGGATCACCAACTGAAATTAATAAAAGAATTTTTCTTCACATTTTCTAAGTCCTTGAAAATACGTAAATGATGCAGTAAGGGAAACACGAGGTCACGGCCTGAATCAGTGGTTGAGCACCTGGTGAAGGGCAATGGCTGGCCTAAGGAACACCTTTACCCCCCCTCTATGTGACCAGGAGGGGCTGACCCGGGGTGGGACTACTCTGTGTTCATTTAAGAGCCAGACACCAAGGGGCAAGGATCTCTTGTGTGGGGTCTGGCTGTTCCTCATCTTGATGGGAGATTGCTATTGTGTAAGTTGAATTATTTTGTTTACAACCATTAAACCATTTAATACTCTACCTGGGATCACTAGAAATCTATCTGAAGAAATCAACGCTTCTGTGATTGCACCACAGATGCCAGTGGCGTAAATGAAGTATTCTTTACTCTTTGTTTAATGTTAATGAGCACTGTGGATGTTATGTAGTCATTACGTTTCCACTTCAGTAAGTCCATCTGTAAACTGAAAAGAGAGAAGTCAGGCTTAGCTGTGGGGCTTATTGACCAACTTCTGTTATGCTTCATCACTAAGGTTCTCAGAAAAGAGCCAGATTTTCCGTTCTTTGAGGAGAGAACTTATGCTGGAGAAAGTGACATTTGTGAATGTGCCAAAGTGTAGGATGCCATCATAAATCTTTCCCCCAATGAAAAAAAACCCATACATCAGTGACTGTCGGCCCAGTAAGTTCCTTTTCAGAGAAGGGTCTTTACTAGGTCCCTGCTAGCATGAGCAGAGTTTATAGTATCCATATGTTTCTGGGGCAATGCTCACCATTTTCCCAGATATTGCCATTAAGTTAATGACACAATTGATCTGGATTTTATGAGGCTGTGGCTTCATGAGTTCAGAACAGTGGCCACTCAGTGTTTAATCCAGGTTAACTAAACCCTTTGCTATTGTGAAAGTGTAAATTACTACCTTGTTTTAATAGTTCTCCTTCCATTCTTCCTTCCCACATTTCAGAAATGCTCACTTTATCACTTAGTGATTTACGCACCCAACTCTGAGAACTGGAAAGGAGGCAGACAGTTTTGTTGTTGGCCTTTTATGACACCCTGAGCCTGTTCAAGTTAGTCTAAACTCAAGAATACTTTTCTATCTGCTCTTTCCAAATTTCCAAGCTTTAACAACGGCAACAAAATGGATGAAGGACGCTGCCCTCTGTAGGTCAGGTGAGGAATACAGAGAGAGAAGGGAATGGAGATTGGCTGGGAAATCTGAGAATGGCTAGGAATATTTCTGAGGGTAAACTACAGAGGAATTTGAAAATCTTCTGAAATCTGATGCAAAATGTTGAAGTGTGGGGTGTTATTTCAGTGACAGGTAAAGCTATGTGAGTTGTATGTTACTCTCCACCATAAATGATAAGACTAGGAAAGATCAGTGATAATCTTGTCTGAGTCTCTGTCTAGCATGGCCATAAGCCCTCCCACTTTAAACTGCAACAGACCACACAGGGAAATCCACCCAGCTGTGTTTTCCTGCAAACCCTGATTTCTAGGGATGGGCAATCCCTTCAGACAATGGCAGTTTCAGTGGTGAAGTATCTTTGAGAATGTTATGGTTGGCTTTATTTTCTGAGTTTGTCTAAATGGAAATCTAACTGTGGCTCAGAGAAGAGTCTCTTTCCAATAGCAGATGTACTTATGCAAGTACGTACGTAAAATTGTAGGTTTCTGTGTCTTAAACTGCCTATAGATAGGCTTTAGTTATTTTCACAACTTATCCCTGTATTTTCATGCTTTCAGTCCTGGCCAAGCAAATATGTAACTGATTTAGGCAAATAGAAATTCTTTCACTAATAGAGGCTGAAAGAAGCCTGCAGAGCAGCCTGTGCACCAGTTGTGGGGCATAATATAATAAAGTGAAAGAAGCTGGGTTAAAACTGTGCTCTCCACCAAGGGAGCATGTGAAGCCCTGCAGCCAGGCTCTGCAGAAGGCCCAGCCCAGTAGATGCCAAACAGGCTTTTTTTTTTTTCTCATTTGCCCTGTGCCACATAAATGCAGAATTTGGAGTTCAGGTGATTTGGAAACTTGGATTTCCACAGGATTTTACTGGAAGAAATGGTGTCCACAGCGCTGTCTGCTGAGATAGGATCTAGTGACTGCCTGCAGGACTCAGGTAATATCTCCTGGTGTCTGTGTGGTTGGTGAGGTTCTATGTCCCATGTTTTCTTTCTGTTGGTCATTGCTGAAAAACTGTTAACTGCAGCAGGGCTGACTGCAAACCCTTCAGTACTAGAGTGAGATTCTCACATCTCTATTTATGTCTAATTGATCCAGTTTCTAACTCATTTGTGCCATGGTCCTTTGGCACTGTTACTACACCTTAAGGAGCTGTCAGTAAAGCAAAGCAATATAGTGGCTCTGCAGCCCTGAGTTCTGTTTTCTGCTGGACTTTGTGGATCAGTAGTAATTGTTAGCTTCTCCCAAGGGATGGTCTGCTTCCCATGTGGTCAGGGAAAGGACAAGTGGATCTGGGGGGCCCTCTTATCTCTCTGGGTGTCTCCTGAAGCTGGTCATGAAATGGTGTCAGCGGACACTTGCCAAAGGCCCAGCTCTCCTTCGAAAGGCTGCTGAGTTAACTCAGCTGAGTCTTCTGAAGGCAGGACAGCGATATTAAGGCTGCATGAGTAAGGCAAGGAGTTGCTTTGTGTTTTGCTTTCCTGTCATATGAACTTGCCTGGTGGTACAGGTGATGGGATTTGAGCTGCCTTTGGCAGAGGTGGATGAACAGCCACCACTGCAGCACGGGCACAAAGAATGGAGAGAGGTTGGTGCTCTGTAACACCAACAGCTGCTTCTGGAAGGCTGGGAAAAACTGTCTTCCTGCAGCCTTAAACCATGTGGTGTCTGCATTGCCCAGGTGTGAGCCAGCCAGATGCTCTGCCAGTCCTGGAGATGTGGCTGGTTGGCAGCCTATGGTGTGAGACAGACAGACAGGGGAAAACATCTGAGCATGACTGCTTAGATGTAGAAAAGAGAAAGCGGAGACAAGAAGAGATATGGGAGGATTAAAGTCTAAATATGGGAGTACTGAAATCTTCAAGGTCAAACATGTTTTTAAAGGGTTTTGGGAACAGTTCCTCTCCACAGGCTCTCTTCCCAAATACAGGATAAAACGCTGTCCTCTACAGCATCAATGCCATTGTCTATCTTCGGTGATAAAATAGCACCATTGTTAGGTTTCTTCTCCATTTTGGTCTATTAAGGAAAGTCCTTTTTGTTCTCAGACATGCCAGACATAGAATTCTACCTGTGTGGTGGTGTTTTTGTTGTTCTTTTTTCTATTATCATTTTACAGTTCCTAGTTCCTAATCTGTATTCATTGTTATAAATTCAACCTTTCATTCATTTCTACTCTTAAGAAATGTTCTTAGCTTCTTTTGCCTTCCTTCCAAGTCAGGTTTTGTAACCAGCACAGCCTTTTTTTCCCAGTTGTGGTATTGTGGCTTCCTTAGCATCTAGTGAAATGTTCTTAAATATCTCCTAATTAACATTTTTCTTTTTGGAGTCATCTCCCAACTGACTTCAGTCAATTGTTTTCAGTTTGGTAGAAAGTTGGCCCTTTTCAGGCCCCCGAGGATGTGTATAGTTTACTGGTTTGGATTGTGCTCTATTTACACAGAACAAAGGTAATCAAATCATGATTGCTGACTCCTAAACTACCACTACCTCCTACTTCTGTGAATAGCCTCTCTGTCAACAGAAGGGCTTAAATATATGCCCTTCCCACGTTGATATAGTATTTGAACTCATCTGTTGTATATGACTTCCATAAATGAAAGAAAACCTCATTTGCAGCATGAGATCCTTGAAATACATACTTCTTCCTTCCTGAATATTACAGTTGTGTCCTGTAGGAATCAATTGTCATACAAACCTCTGACCTTAAGAAAACATGAGTTCTATTGTCATGTAAACAGTATAAAACTTTTTCTAACCATCCACACCTTGTGAAAATCAAATATTATGTTTTTCATTAGCCAGCACAGCCTGATACACTTTGGTAGGTCTTTGGATTTACTTGTATAAACCAAAGCATGCTAGACAAAAAGAGGTTGACTTTCAGGATCTCTAATTGGTAGAAATCCTCTGAAGTTATTGAAAGAGAAACTTCAGTGCTAGCAGTAGGTAGAGTTCTCTGTGGATACAGTGTCTCGCCACAAGCTGTAAGTCTGCTTCTAAATCCTTCGCACAAACTATGAATAAATGTTCATTCTTACACACAGTCACCATCTCCCATATCCAGAAAGTATCCAGAAAATAATCTGGGATGTTTTTTTCTTTTATTTGAAAATTGTGAATCCTTTCACTCTCATTAGATAAATAACTGCAGCTCTGTGTCTCCAGTTAGGCCAGCTCAGGTGGTAGTTTTGCAGATCCCAGGCAACAGTGCATGCTGGGGACTGACTGGTTGGAACCAGCTCTGCAGAAAAAGACCTGGAGGTCCTGGTGGGCACCAAGTTGAACATGAGCCAGCAATGTGCCCTTGCCGCAGAGAAGGCTAATGGTGTCCTGGGCTGTGTTAGAGGAGTGCTGCCAGCAGGACGAGGGAGGTGATCCATCACCTCTAATGAGCAGTGGTGAGGCCACGCCTGGAGTGCTGGGTCCAAGTCTAGGCTCCCCAGAAAGAGAGAGGCACGGACATACTGGGGAGATCTCAGTGAAGGGCCACTGAGAAGATCAGAGCATATTTCCTATGAGTAAAGGCTGAGAGAGCTGAGACCATTTAGCTGTAGTGAGTCTGACTGGGATAGAGGTAGTTTTCTTCACAGCAGTCCACGTGGTGAGGTGTTTTGGATTTGTGACTAAAGCGCTGCTGATAACACAGCAGTGCTTTGCCTTTTGCTGAGCAGTGCCTGCACAATGTTGAGACTTTCTCCGGCTCTGCCCCCACAGCCCATGGGTAGGCTGTGGGATGGCAAGCAGTTGGAGGGACATTGCCAGGACAGTTGACCCAGATTGGTCCAAGGAATATTCTGTCATACAATGTCATGCTCAGCAGTAAGAGCTCAAGGAAAGGAGGAGGAAGGGAGGATGGTCATGGTTATGGCATATGTATTCCCGAGTAACTGTCCTGCGGGCTGAGGCCCTGCTTAAGAGGAGGAAACTAAATATTGGCTTGCTGGTGGGAAGCAGTGAATAAATTCTCTGCTTTGTTTTGCTTGTGCGCTTGCTTCACTTATTATTCTGTCTTGATCCATAAGCCTTCTCACCTTCCTTCTGTTTTCTTCCTAGCCTTGGGATGAGGGAATGAGCAACAGGCTATGTGGGTGCTTGGCTACATGCTGGGGTCCATGCATCACGTTATCCTAGGAAAGAGTAGGCTCAATGGGGAGCTCGTTGGTCTGTGTACATATCCAAAGGGACACTGCTAAGAGGACAGAGCCAGGCTCTTTTCAGTGGGGCCTGGTGCCAGCACAAGAGAAAATGGGCACAGACTGGGATACGGGAGGTTCCCTCTGAACACAAGGAAGCACTGCTTCACTGGGTGGGTAATGGAGCACTGGCACAGTAGACAACAGAAAAGCTGAAACCTTTTTAACATTAAACACTGAAGTTAAAAATATTTAAGTCCTAGAAAATAAAAACTGTTAAGTCTTAGTGAGCAAGAGAACACTCAAGTATAGATGCAAGACTGATAGCAGTGTTTGGGTTCCACCTACACTCATTCAAATGCATTTTACCTGTTACTGTTTCCACCCAGCTACAACTGAGCGCTCCTCCTGCAAGCACTACGCTGCTTCACTGGCTCCAGTTTGGGTTTATGGACCCAAATATTGTTCATTCTCCCTTTATTTCTGATTTCTTTTACAATTCTATCTTTTGCAAAATATTAGAGGATAATAGCCGATTCTTTTTACAATTATTTGTACATATCTGAAGTTTAGTAGTGGGAACTAGAGAACTTACTGAAGGACTTGCTTTCCTAGCTAGCTCTCTGTTTTCAGCAGGACAGTTACTGAAGTGCCAGCTGAACACCACAAGTGCATATAGCTTTTCCATTTAAGAGCCACAATGAATCCTGCAGAAGGGTCACTTTAAGGCAATGAGTTCTGTTTTCTTTTTCTTTTTTTTTTTTTTTTTTTTTTTGTTAATTCAATCAGCTGCTGAAGGATATGTTTGTGTGTTCTAGTGAAAGTCTATCTGGATTTGTAACAAGCATTTTAAAGAGGAAGGTATCTGTTTTCTAGGAATGCATGTGGTTGATACAGTCTTCCTGGGTTTCTACAGCTGAAGTTATTACTTCCTAGGCAATGAAACACTGCTCAGCACACACAGGTTACTGTGGGCTTCAGTTATGACAGAAATGTGTGTACTTAAGTCTCTCCTGGAGACGAAAGGATTTTTTCCCCTTTTCTTTGCTTTATGAGCTCTTCCACAATATGGCCTCCACTTCAGAGACACTGTTATAATGAAGTATTTTCTAATATCCCATGCAAATATCAGCCCTTATATCTGGAGGCCAAAATAAATGTAGACTAAAGACTACATCTACCCCATCCTTGGGAACGTGCCAGAGCCCTGTATTTTGCAACTCTGTTCTGCGTTTCCAGGCTGCTGTAATGCTTCTGTGCTCTGCCCTGCCTTCTGGAGCACAGTATTGGAGGCAGCGTTAGCCACCTACCCAGCACTGTGATCGGTCCTGTAGGCACTGGCAGAGCAGATACAGACCCAGCTATGCCTACTCCTGCACAGAGACATGCAAGGCTGGGTTTTCTCTGAGAGATCCTTGTTTCTCCCCTGGAGGCTGGAGCAGTGTGTGTCTTGCTGCAAGGCAGCATGAAAGAGAGGTAAATTTTAGGACAAACACAGGCCTATTTCGGATATGGTTGGAATTCAACACAGGAGTACCCGAGTAGTTTCATCTTAGATTTGGGGTGTCTCAGCATGTGGGGAAAATGACAAACACCCCTGACAACCCATTCACCCTCCTCTGGCAGTCCATCAGAAAAGTCAACTCCCTCTTCCACTCAAGACTTCTACAAACTATCCTGCTCCTTCCCCAAAGCAAAAAGCACCCCAGTAGCTTCTGTAAAGAAATGTCTGTTTCCCTGGGCTGTGTCTTTCTGAATGCAGTGTTCAAGATAAAGTTCAGTATAAAGAATTAACCTAAAGGATAGAGCTGAAGCCATTTCTAAACATGTTAAACACACTGCATTAAGCACCCCTTTGCCAACCCTGTTGCAAAAGCATGGGGAGAGGAGAGGAGAAGCACAGTGTCCCTTCTTGACACGTAAATATTGTTGGATGTTTTTCTGAAGTACTCTGTTCCCTGTAATTGCAGTTTTGACTTTGGGACCAAGGATGCGTATTTGTTTACTTTAGATTTCTAATCCTGTTCATTCTGTCATGGAATTGCACACATTATTCCAATCATAGCACGGCAGTCCATAGCTGCTTAACTTACCATGTAGCCAGCCCAGCCCCTTTGAAATCAAAGGCTTGGGGCTTGTTTATTTTGCTTCTTTTAAAGAGACTTTCCAAACAAAAAGCCAAACAAATTTTCCTGTGGCCTTCCTAGATTTGTTCTGCTTCAGTTATAGAAAGATGTAGGACAAGCTAAAGTCTGTTAAGAAACAATGGGAGAAACGGAGAATAATCCACTTTTTCTGAGTTTAAGAGCTCCCTAAACAAAAGCAGCAACCTTTTAGGGTTTGAATCTGGACATCCTTGAAATCTGTCTGACCTCACCTCCCACAACAATGAACCCCCTCACAAAGCAAGTGCCAAGCATTAGCTGAGTGTTCATTTGAACTTCCTCCAGCTCAAAAAGAAAGGGAAGCAAGAAATTCCTCTCATGATGCCAGCGGGTCTCCTGCGTGTGACTGGCAGCTCTGAGGGATTCCAGATGGCTTAAGCCCTTCTTTTGAACGTATCTTTTGATCTCATTTAAATTTTCTTCTGCTTTCACCTGCTCTGTGTTTACTGACTGGAGAACACACAGGTGGATATAACAACTCCACCATAGGGTACAAATGGATTAAAGAGAACTTATGTCCAGGATGGAGTTTGTGTAGCACAGCTAATACAGCTCCGGCTCTACTCTGTGATTTATGATTCAGAAACCACAGCATAATTTTAACAGACAAAACAAACAAATGGAAAACCTTCTCCATCTCCAGTGTGTCTTCCAAATGGTACGATGTTTACTCTTCAATCTGGTGGTCACCTAGAAAGTCAAGCAAGTCCAATAAACTTTAGAGTTAACTTTTGTGATCCCATATTTTATCCCATTCCTTGTTTGCATATTTACAGCTCTCTCTATTCACGAGCACAAAGTCATCCTTCAAGCTGTGTTTAGCTGTTGGGCTTTTTCCATAATGAGCAATAACAGCACTTGTGCTAATGACAGTAGTCTTATTACGTTAACGTTGCAGTTGTACCTCACGCTTTGTGGAAGGAGGTAGAGCAGTCAGGATCATGCCCCAGTATGGTCTGGATGCAAGATCTCTGAATCAAGCAGATAAACAAAACTGATGACCTGGATCCTTGTGAAGGAGAACATGAAGCAGCTCGGTCCACAAAGACTTTCATTGACTGGATTTAGTGTGAACCTTCATCTGAGAAACGACTTTCTCGCCCCATTTAAACTGGTGATTGTAGAGCACTTCTTAACTTCATTGTAGTCACACCATCTGCATCTCAGCTGTGTCAAGATGAGACTCAGCTGTAAAATTTTCCCTATAGCGTGGTTTCTGTCCAGAGCAGAAGCTCAGAGAAAGCTGCTTCACCCTTTTGCTTTGTTCATGGGGGTACGCTGCCATGGACTTCAGACATCAGTTCTTGGAGTGTGTGTTTGTACATCTCAGCATAGTCTCAGTCTCCAGCACTGCAGTTGAAATAGATATTTTAATCTTAAACCTGCAGTGAACTCAGACAACCATCTATCAAGACTGCAGGAGATACAAGCACAAGTGCACTGTTGAAAATGTGAATGGTAGGGTCAGAGAAAACTAACTCTATCCCAGCCAAAACCAAGACAAGTACGTTTCAGGATAATCACCTCATTGTTAACAGTGTCCAGTCTTGCAGATGTACAAAGCCCCTATATTGTATTGGTACTTCAGACTTTCATTGACTTCAGTGGGATCTGTGGTTAGGGTAACAATACCCACTCAAGGCTCAGGTTTATGTACTTTGGTTATCACTTGGTCTTAATAAAATACTTGCAACTGAGAAGACGAGGTTTGGAGTTCTACTGGGAATAGGGAAATCTCAAGTTTTAGAATCATAAAAAAAAAAAAAAACCTCTGGAAAGGAGTACAATGGGATGGCATTACCTGTAGAAAATAGGTCTGAAAAATCTGTGTAGATGATGTTGGTGTCTCCTGTGCCCCTATGCTGTAGCAGGTTTTTCTGTGTTGCAACATTAGAGCAAAGAGAAATTGAGTCTACCCAGCAACATCTCTGGATATGCCCTGTTTTTACCTCCTGTTTTGTCCCATTGTCCTGGAGTTTCTCTTTTCCCCCATTCACAGAGAAATGCAGTTTGGGCAGTTGCTGGGAACAAGTGAAAGCTCCCCTGCCCCAGGCCCCTATCCGAGTGTATTCTGCTTCCTCAGCTAGCATGGCACCTGCAGTTCCCATGCTGCCTTTCCAACAGCCTCTTTGCCCTAATATCACATCTCTTCCACTACTTGCATCACTTGGTGTCTCCTTTGGAGGATGGGGCTGTCAGGGCAGATGATATGGTAGACAGCACTGAGGCCGCAGTCTAACCGGAGAATACACATTGCTTAATGACTCTTTCATCACTTAAGTAAAGCCCCAGTCGTGTTGCATTTCAGAAAGATGTGAGCCTTCCCCAGCCACGTGATTCATACCTGCTGGAAAGACACAGTTGGGTTCCCAACCAAGTAACCCAAAAGCTCTGGGCTTCCCGTCTGGTTTGTTTCAGAAGAGTCTCATCAGACTAGTAGAGATGTTTGTAGCTAAGAATCTTCCTGACGCCATCTCTAATTAAAGGAGAGAAACAGGCACTTCCACAGCCTGAGTCTTCCCATCCTAAACAAACAAACAGAGCAGTTGCACCAGCAAAGGGCTCCACTGACTAGAGAGGGAACATGTGGCAACCAGCGTGAACGCAACTCACTGCTTAACAACAAGTGAGAAGAGGCCTACCAGTTACTGATGGCAGTCACACTTGTTCCTTCTCCTGCCCCTGAGGGTAAGTCAGTAGGGATGCCACTGTTTTCTTATTTTCGCTCAGTGTGGTGCACAAAGTGATGGCTGGAGGCAGAGAGCCGGGCCTCCTTCCAAGTTCCAGTGAAGCTTGTCAGAGCAATTAGGGCTTGAACCTACAGCCCTCAGAAGGTGAAGAGAGCATGGACATTCACATATTTGGTTTTCAGATAGACAACACAGTGACAACGTCCTTCCTTAGCTGGAGTCTTTGGCCTGCAGTTGGTGTGCGTTGCCAGTTTTAAGCCTTAGAAAGTCAGGTCTGGCAGCAAGCGTTTCTCACCATTTCTTCGTGGTAGACAATATTCCAAAGGTTACAGACCATGTGGAACAGCTTAAAGAACAGGAATTTTGAAACGCAGACATAAAAATGAAGCTCTGTTTAGCTGTGCTGTGTGGCAGAAGTATCTCCCAGCTCTGGGGTATGTATGCTGTTGGTAGTAAAGTCACATGAACTTTCACGCTATGTTCCATGAAAATGCTCACATGTTGACTTTATGTGCTTGAACATTCTGCATGGCATGGAAATTCTTTCGTTACCCAGTATTCAAAACATTTTGTTAGAAGAAAAGTGGGAAAATAAATGTCTGAAAGGAATAAGCAGATGTTTGCTGTTAAAGATCAGTATGTTATACAATCAAGTTTACAATAACTGCTTTTAAGTATAAACTAACTTCTGACCAGTGTTTTCCAACATACTGTGAAATCTGCTTGTCATTCCTTCTGTCATTTACAAGTAAACACCCATTGGAGTGTTTTATAGTTTCCAAAATATGAAAAGGGCTTTGTTCATGAGAGACCACTTTGATTTACTGTAAGATGAAAACCTATGTGCCAGAAGCTTTAGAAGCTTTTTGTTTCTCTTGATCAGTCTGAACAAACTTTTCTGCAGCTTGACCACTCTGATCTCACTGCTTAAACACACTAGCAAGCAGCTAACGATTGTGGTATCTTCTTTTTTTCCCCTTAACACAGCATAGCTTTGCCTCCCTCTGGACAGGGCAGATGCTGGAGACAGGCTTCACCAGCCAGGAAAGGCCTCTTTATCCCCTCACAGACCTACAGAACTTGAACCCACAAAAACAACAATAACAAGGAAGCTTTAAAAATAAACAGACAAAATGGGTACATCTCCTCCTTCCCAGTGTCTCCATGCCAGGCAGTAATGCTCTGCTACTGAGAAGAGTCAGCAACTGCATCTGTAACAATTAATGTTAAGTTTGCAAAGGTGGGGGGGAAAAAAATCCCTCACACTCATTGACAAGAAGTAGAGATGCCACACCTTCAAAATGTTATCATTACTTACAAAGAAAACACTGCTGACATTTTTCAACCTCATTATAACATTAGCCAAAGAAAATCTCTTCTGTCCTCTACATGCAAGCAGCAAGAGACACTTCTACATGTCCTTGTTCTAAAACACTTTTGCTAGGGGAGAGTGGGCAACAGCAAACCTTAGGCACTGCTGGGTCTTACAGAGCATAGTAGTCATCAACAAGGTCTTGATAAAGCTGCTGTAACTCTTTTGGTTGGTTATTGGGTGTTATATTGGCCACAGCTGGGCTGGGTGGCCCTTTGGAAGGCAGTTGTCAGGAAACAGCTGACAGGACCCGGATTGAGTGGGAAGCAAGAGTGAGCAAGTACAAGTCTTAGCGTTTTCTCATTTTGGGAGTGGATAATTGTTAAAGATTGGGAGGGATGGGGGAGAGAGGGAAGAAAAACAATACATACGAGGCCTTCTTCTCCAGACAGAAACTCTTTCCACCAAATTTTAGCGGTTTCATGTTATATCACATCTCATTGGATTTGAGTTTTAAATGGGAGTTAAAAATAAACTTCTTTATGTTCTGTGAAAAGATCACTGAAAGAGTGATTTAAGAGGAAGAAAAGCTAAGCCCTTTTCCCTAACCATCCATATGTTTATCATATGCACATGTGAGCAGACAGGGACTTCTCACCCTGGAGAAGGAGCTGAAGTACAGGAGAAGTTCCCAGAGACTTGGAGCAAACTTGGAGGGTCTGTTCTTTTTTTTTCTAGAAGCTCTGTTCTTAAGAATACCCATACCAACACAAAAAGCGGTGGAAAAGACAAACTGTGCTGGAACAATAGCTGAGTTTTAAAAGGCGTGTATGTGTGGCTCAGTGGGATTTTGTGTTAGATCCCTCCCTGGGAACCTGCTGGGACTCCCAGCCCAGCTCCAGGCACTTTAGGTGTACAACGAAGTTCACGAACAAAGTTAAGCTTTGATCTCAACATCTGGA
Organism: Penelope pileata; assembly: GCA_013396635.1. NCBI lineage: Eukaryota > Metazoa > Chordata > Aves > Galliformes > Cracidae > Penelope > Penelope pileata. Next base: position 525,949 of record WBMW01006460.1, on the reverse strand, counting down.
AAGGGGGTCATCCTCAGGTATTTGTGTATTCAACAGGAAGCCCTTTATGCTAGCAGAATGATGCCAGGCTGGCCAGAGATATTTATGTCCCTTTGCTTTTGAATATCAGTAACAAATTCTCTCCTCCTGCATCTATACTCATGGTTTCAGAAAAACACTGACTGCTATCTTTACTCATTACTGCAAGCTGTGGTGGTTAGAGCACTCATCTGAGAGTTTAGAAATATATATGCAAAGCTGGATTGTGACACAACAAGTAGTTCAAGAAACAATGATGTAGAAAGAGTCTAAAAGTGTGGGGGCCTGGTGACTGGAGAGGAGACAGTTCCAGGGTTTGGTTTGCTTTCTTTTCCTAAAGAGAGTCCCACCGTTCATGTGAAATGTTCATTGGACAGGAGCCCTTAGGAAAGCAGCCTGCATTAGCGGCTGAGCTGGACTCCCCATGGAGGCATGAACACCTGCTGCAGCACTCTCAGCTCCACAGCCTGGGGACCACAAACTTCAGAACTGAGTGCTAACAGGGGAAACCCATAAAAACAATCCAAGCACTCTTTAAAGCAATTATGACTTACTTGGGGATCGCTGAAGCCACTCCCCTCATCTTTCTGTTATTCTGAGGTACACTGAGACTTAGGATATGCAGAGCTCTGTGAAGCGTCTAGTGTAGGCTAGGGAGCTGCTTGATTCTTGAGTGCCAAATGCTATATTCACTTCACAGATCCCACCCCAAATCATCTAGGCACTAATCCCAAACTTCAGTGCTCAGCTGACTCCTTTTCCAGCAACTGACATAAAATGTCTCGTCCTGTGATCTCCGGTCCCACAGCTGTTTGTGTGGCACTGAGCAGCCACCAGCACCCATTCCATGTGCTGTGGCACCTCAGGCACAGCCTGGGCACCAATCACCATCCCTCTCTCCCACTTAGAAGCATTTCCCTTAGACTTTTTGGGCTCTGGCAGGATCTGAGAGCTCTGAGTAGCTGTGAATACCTTGACTGCTTTGCCAGTGCTAGTGAGAGAGAATCGGGATGTTTTAGGAGATTTGTAGCTGTAGGAATGAGATTGCACACACATCTGAAGTTGACAATGGCTCTTGCAGGACCAGTCTGTTTACTGGTAGACTTTTCAGTCCCTTGAAAAGTTTGCTCAAATACTTTGAGAGCTAAATATGAGTGGTTCTGAGTACTTTCATAGCCACAAAACAATTTTAGCATCTTGTTAATTGCATATTTTGCAGGAACGTTTAGTTTTGGCTCAGGAAAAGGCCACAAGATGCACTGTTTGTGCATCTACAACTGAAGTTGTAGTCCTTTTGTCCTTGACGCCTTACTTCAGGAGAGAGATGGCTCTCAAACAGTTTTCAGTCAAGCTCTGATCTTTCAGCTGTGTGGTACATGACCACCCTGACATAAGATGTCATAGGCTTTGAAGATTTGCTTCCTCAAAGACAAATGGACAAATCTAAGTGACAGACAATTATTATCTTCATTTACTCTGTGGTAGATACAAAGATTACTAAGTTCCTTGCCTGAGGTCATCTATCCATGTTTCCACGAGAGCAGAGAACTGAACCCAGTGCTCTTCAGATCAGTGTAATGGCCACAGTCTGGTTTTCTCCTCATTAAAATTTCATTGCATGGCTAAGTCAACACATATAACACAACATTGCTTGATTGTGTTATAATTAATTCAGTTTAGTAAATTAACTTCTATAGTGCCTTTTTATGTAGGAAGAAAAGTAAGCTAAAAGCCTGGGCTTCTTTTTTTGAGGGGAAGATTTTTTGGAACAGCAAGGGAAGGAGGAGGTTGGATTTTTTTGAAAAGACGATATATAGGAGACTGATTTGAAAAAGTCTGATGTGCACATTTACCTCCTGTCTGTGATGGACATCTCACCACTGGTTAATACACACACAGTCCTGCTGAGCCTGGACCCACAGCTGTAAAGTGTGCCTGGTGAGAGTACGGTATATGATTTCTTTGATCTTGTAAAATCTACGTAAGGCCATGGAAGAAAGTCTTTGACTTGAGTCATTCTGTTATTCAGGTATCAAGGTATTTAAATCATGTTTTGTTTCTTTTTTAATAATTGCAAGAAAAGGATGTTCTGAGTGGGGATTGAAATGGATGGCAACCCTACGCGATACTCTGAAGAACCAAAAGAGGACAGGTCACTGGGCAGGCAGACCCGGCCTGTGAGTTTGGCTTGGCTGGTTTGACTTGAAAACAGTAACGCACACAAATAAGAACCTGAACTCTTTCCCCTAGGGTTTCCTGCTCTGATCTCTTGCTTGAGGAGACGATTCAAGTTTTTCATCTCTCTCAAAACAAATTAGGCCCACATGCCAACATGACTTAGTGATTATGTAGTAATTACCTCGAATATTTATGCAGGATTTCAGTAGATAAGCTCAGAGTGAGTCATCAGAAGGATTTTATTCTCTTGCACAGTTTAGTCTCTAACTCCTTAAAAACATCATTTAGTTTCTGCTGAAATGCCTTCTGCTTGGCTTGAATTGCATCAAGACTTTTATGCTGTCTGCATTATTGTTCTTATTGCAAGCGACAATTTTATGAGCCATTCAGCGTCTGAACAGCTCTTCTATTTGCATTGGTTAAGACTGTACTTTGAGGGCCACAGACTTTGTCTTGGTGTGTTTAAATGTGGACATTAAATCACAGAAATAAGATTTGAACTAGAAGAAAGAGCAAATCGGAGTTTAAAAGTAAAATGCTTGCTTTGCATAACTCCATGTTAAGGCAAATGGAATATACGCGTCTATTTTGCTTCAGTCTTCCTGACATAATTTCACTTTGTTAATTTTTTTTCTTAAAAAGATGCAAGACCAGATTTGCATCTTCTAAATCCAGTCTTTGTGTCTCCTCAAATGAAGAAATTGTAAGTAATTTCAGATTGCTTAATATTTTTCCAGTTAATTGTCAGTTTTTCTTACCTCAGTTCTACTCTGATCTATCAGATAAGGGTCTGGGATGACTTAGCTTCCATTGCTGACAATAAAAAGTAACATTATTTTTCTGCTTGTAGCACTCTTTTATAACTCCTAAGCATGCAGAATAGCTTATCTCCGCTTTTGTACAGTGAAAAACTTCTCCTTTGATTTTTTTTCTGGAGTATGACTGCTACATACCTGTAAATAAAATGCATAGGTGTATTGTGCAGCTCCCTGGTGCTGTCACAACGTGCTGCTAAATTTCTGACTCTGTGTTTCTTTCTCCTAAATGAAGCCTTTTTTTTGGTCAGGTTTTTGTGGCAGAGCTTGCACACAGAGCATCTAGGACAAGGTGCCACGTGGCAAGAGCTTTCTCTTCTGGCTGTGCCGAGGAGCTCTCTGCTCTTGCACTCACACCTGTAAGTGCTTAATGTGAGAAATGAGGATCTCACGTGCTTGACTGCGGCAGCAGAAACCTGAACTGGGTACTGCTGAGAGCACGCGGTCCAGCTCGTGCCCCAGTGAGCAAGTCTGTGGCAAATGTTCAAGGGAACTGCCTTTGAGTAGTCTTTCTATTATATGTTTTGACTTGTCTATTCTGTTTTTTTCCCCTCAGCTTCCTTCATTTTCTCACATCTGTTTTTCTCTTTTCTGTGCTTGCTTCCTGTGTCCTTATATTCCTTTAGTCTCTCTGATTTTCTTTTTTTTTTCCTTGTCCTTTTGAACAATATTCTCTCTCCCTTTCTCTCCCCTTTTCTCTCTGTGGTGTTCCTGCCATCCCCCAGACCTGCCTTGTTCTGGCTTTTGTAACCCCACACCTACTCCTCTGCTGCTGCAGTTGGCAGTTGATTTCTGTCGGGCAGCCCAGCCAAAACTGCAGCTAAAGACGGATTTTTTCTAAAAAAAAAAACTGGACTAGTAATAATTGCAGTTTGTCGCACATTCTCAATGGGAAACGTTTTGTGAGTAAATCTCAGTCAATCATACTCTGGCCCTGGAATAAGCACCTTGTTTAGTCTAGGGGCACTACACAAATTGGCCTTACATCTTTGCCTTCAAGCTGTATTTGAGCCCTGTTGTGTAATTGCCATTTGCATGCCAGAGGGATTGCGTAGGGGTGCTACCCAGATCAAAGTTGCATTCATCTAGACTTGGGTGTATTAGCTGTAATTAGTAATGTAATTTTAGGAGACAATGCCACATTTATAAGATGAAATGTAACTGCAGCAGCACTTCAGCAGAAAGCAGTGTTGGCGCAGCCTGTTCCTCTCCCGGCACAGGCACTAACTGCAGTGGGAGGTATTTATCCTATACACACAAAAAGCCTGACATATTTCCAAACTAGCATGAAATACTAACTGAATCGCAGGCATTTTAGTTTTGTGGCTCTTACCAGGCGGAAAGAAAGCGCTGCAGGAGTGGGTGTTTCCTTTGTGCTAACAGGGAAATGAGAGGGCAGTGGCCAGCGACCAGAAAGAAAGGCTGCAGGATTTGGGTGGTATTTCAGGTTCCCGCTGGTAGGCAATTTTTTTGCCCTACTATTCCACCTTGCTCTCTCCTCCATCCACTTCCCTGCTCTGGCCCCAGCAGCAAGGATGGCAAAGCAGGGTTATGGTCATTGCAAAGCATGGCTGTGTGTGACACAGGTCACTAATGACAAGTGGGATCATGGCTATTGCAGAGCGCAGCAAACCATGGTCAAACTGTGTCTTAATTCACAATGGATCTTACAAATGCAAAGGTATCCAACAAAGGTATCCGAAACATCTTTTGGACATGCATATCCAAGGGGCTGAATTGTCTTAAATTCTAGGTGTCTTCAGGTACAGATGTGGAGCAGAAGTTTGGATAGCAGCACTACAGGTGACGTTCATGCATCCCAAAGTTTGAACTGAGCTGTGCTGTATTTTTAAAAAGCAGAACAAGTCTGAGGGAATCATTCTGGTCAGACTGTTCTGACATGGGTAGTACTTTGTGTTGTCTCAAACCTATCAGCACAGTGAGCAGAACTAGAGCACTGGCAATAGGCACAGTTCGTTTATTACAGATCACAGGCATACCAGTCTCTGTCCCCTCGTTATGGACCATTACGGGACCATAGGGCAGCTCATGCGTGGAGGCACCTCTGGAGAGCACCAGCTCCATGCCTGAAGTTGCGCTGGTTTTGTGCAAAGCTCGTTCTTAAGATGGGTACGTTTAGTCAGTGCAAATGTGCTTGTGGACTGGGATTTTGCTCTCCCCTGAATGCACTATACATAGCGTAAAGGTGGAAATATGTTGCACTGATGATCTTCCCTGAACATGCCATAAAATACAGGAATAAAGAAAAGGAACTGAGAAAAATGACTGTTCCTAAAAATCAGGTTTCCCAAGCAAAAAAAAGTTAGAATTTATTACTTTTGTAGGCAGATGAATTACTATACCAATGTGAAACTAATTAATTTAATTACAATAACATTTTAATCTACTTACTGTTTTGGAATTTTCATTTACAATTGTAAGCTTTCAGTTCAGAAGTCTGACCCTTGGCTTTCTGTACGCGCTGTATCACACGATTGTCGCTCTGTAGGGTTTACTGCTCAATTATAAATGTTTTCCTTTTGCAAAGGCTCACTGGTGGCAGAGGTACTTATGTAACCCAGGCAATTTGGAACTTACTTGGGGTCTGCAGTAAAATGCTCAGCCAAATGGTTCTGATAGTAAAAGGAACCTCTTTTATTTTATTTCTTTTTTTTTTAATGGGTAGATCACAATTGTGGCTGAGAAATCTTTGTTGCTCCCTTTTCTCCCATCAGCAACACTCATATCCAGGCTGAATAAATCCTTCAGCGGCATTCTTTGCTCGTGGCCGTTTGATGTGGTTCCAGCAGCTTCAAACACAGGAGACATCCAAAGTGCCTGGTGCCAAAAAGGCTGAAACCCCGCTGCCATGGGAGCCCTGCACAGCAGCTGGGCAGCCTGGCAGTGCCTGCAGCACCCAAGGTGCTCACCCACCCACCCGGCAAGAAGTGCCCCGTGTCCTTCTGCCCTGCTGCTCTGCGATGTGGCAGCGCTCGGAGTGCCTTTCCTAGCTCTGACTTCATTCATCTGCTCCAAAGCAACAAGCCAAGCTCCCCACCAGCATTCAACCTCTGTGCCAAGAGGAAAATATCAAGAGTAAAAGCACTGTGCAACAGAAACACATGGGACTATGAAGAGGTTGGGACTGCTGGGGAGCCCACCACGGTCACCTCAGGGTGCCAGGGACGGTGCTACTGCAGTGTGTGCCAAGGCCAGTGGAGGAGATAGGCGGCTGCAGGCTGTGAGCATTTTCCCTGGGCAGAAAGTGATCCCTCTGCTCAGCTCTGGGCATTTCTGAATGCCACAGGAGGTTGGGGAGCCCAACTCAGCTGGCAAGAGGGCAGACACATGCTGCAGCACCAATGCCATAACCTCTTTCAAGGTCTTGGCTGGCTGCAGCACGTTGATGTCCTCATAAATCAAGACTTTCTCTCTGATGGCTGTGCAAATGAAAAGCTGGGCTTAACAGGGGTGCAGAGCTGTTGGTGGCTATAACAAATGACGAGCTCTCCAATTCCCAGTTTCCCAGGGCAGTTCAGTGCCAGGGTAAATAAGTGTGCACTGCCCCTGCTGCCAGCTGGCTGCTCCTGCCAGCAGCAGTGTCTGGTCACTGCTCCTGGGGTGCGCCCAGCAGCTCTCCCCTGGGCAGCTGCCTGCTGCCTGCCAAGCTGCTCTCCTTCGGCCTTTGCCTTTCTGCCTGGCCCGGTCCTCTTTGACTTCAGAACATGGCTTTCTGTTTTAGTTCACTTCTGTGTTTATATGGGGCCAAACTGACTGGATGAGGATGCTTTCTGAACAGAGCGACCTAGGAGTTTTGAACAAAATGGCTTTTGTAGAAAATGCCATTTGTCAGAAATGACTTTTTATTTCCCATAAGTTTGTGTCTTGTTCTGTTTTGTTTTCTCGATAAAACTGTCTGTAGGACCATTTCTTGAAATTCAGAAGATGGAAAGCAGACCCCCTTCAAGGAGCAGAGAATTCAAGGATGAGTGTGACGGGTGTCATTGTTCTTTGCTGTTCACCCCAGACTGTCTTCATCCCTCATTCCTGCACAATGGGTCTCGAGAAACTGCATGAGATTTGTTACTCCCCCTGCTGAACTGTGGCATGGACAGACTTTGTCTTCCTCAGCTAGCATTCTGTCACCTTTCAAGAGAGAAAAATTCACTTTAAAAACAAAAATCCCAAGTAAGAAACCTCAAGTAATTGTAGGAAACCACCACAGAGGTATACAATATCCAGTTGAAGACCTTGCTGAAAACTGAGCAGATTACACTTGTTATATGTGGTTAAACCGGGCCATTAATGCTAAAACAGTTCAAAGCACAAAATAAATTCTGATTTTCTTCTGTCAAAGTTTGTGGTTCAGTGTTCACACATTCTAGGCTCCAGCTAAATGATTTACTGTACAGTTTAATGCCTTTCAGCTGTCACTCGCATAAAAAGATCCCCTGAATGATCTGCCAGCAAACAGAGGCAGCACTTGTCCAGGGCAGCGTTTGGCCAGAGCTGGAGAACCCAACTTGCCAAGATACGTAGGAACAATCACGTCAGCCACTGTGGCCACTACGTGGTACCCAGTAAAGTGAAGGCCATGTTGCTGTGATGGTTTCTGCAAAACCACTTCATTTAACACACACTGAGACATTCACTCTGCTGTGGAGCTTTAGCGAGCAGCTAACTGCCTTTGTCACAGCTCGTACCATAGGCACACTGCTATTCTCTGACCTTCTTTTGAACTTTTCTCTGTTCCTGGTCTTCAAATGGTTTGATTTTTTGATGTTTTTCTCAGAACTCCTTCACAATAGATTTTCAAGATCCCAATTTTCACATACCAACATACAGAGGAGAGACAGTTGCCATGGGACAGTGAAAAACATCGGGAGCTCAGGAGCAAGGAAAGTAATAAAAAAGCCACAGCTTTTCAGAAATTACATGCTTTAGTGTTGGCAGGGCTCTGAGTTCTTTGCTTTGTCCCTAGCTGAAGTGGTACTGTGCACTCAGCAGCGGGTGCAGCTCTCAGCAGTGACCTTGGTCACCGATCGGCTTCAGCCACCTCTGCAGTGGGACATGGCACTGCCCAGGTGGGTTTGGCAGAGCAAAAAAAAAGAGAGGAGAACGGTGATGTCGCTTGGAACCATGGAGTACTCAAGGGTATAACCCTCAGATTAGAATTTGGCCTTAGTTCGGGGATTTTTAATCATCTTGTATGTTTACAACCAGAACAAGCTGTTAGACAGAAGCCCAGAGAGGATGACCACAGCACAGAAAGAACCAGAACCTTACCTGGTCTCTGCATCAAGACTGCAACTTCATTTTTAGCTAGTAGTGTACCTTTTAGAAAGTTCTAGTTTTAATACTCAGGGGATGCAGAGTCTGCCACAGTCCCAGATAAACCCTAATGTTTATAGCATTCCTGATTAAAAATGTGATCCTGGATCCAGTCTGAAATATCTTTACATTCCATCTTTCAGCCCCACTGGGCATTTTTGTAAAAGGGAGCTGATCCTGTGACTGGCTGAGAAGCCTTCTAAAGATCTCCTCCCTTCTGCGGCTCTGCTGCAGGGTGGCTTGAGGTCGCTTATCCGGCAGCAAACGCTTTTTCCTGGTGAGGACGGTGCGGGGGGTGAAGGAGCAGCCTCTTCCAGCCGCAGGGAGCTGCGTGGCCAGCTCTGCCCGTCCTGTTGAATTGTGTTCAAAGCCTCTCGGTCTGACACACTTTTCCATGATTCTGAATAGCTCTTGCTGCTTTCTTCTCAATTCTCATAAATTTTCCAAAATCTCTTTTGAAATACGGATACTGGAAGCAGGCTTCTTTTTTTTTTCCTGGAACTAGTGCAACACCTCTTTAATAACAACATCTGGTTAGGATCTTTAATTCTGTCTGTCAGAGAAGATTACATCAACACCACTGCAAGGTCCTCCCTTGCCCTTTCATGTGAGCGACGATACGGTACCGCATGAAAAGGGAGAGAGCCACTGTCAGACTGCAGGGCTGCTGCCCTCTGTGCTTTGATGGGTGACTCAGCTGGGGGAGCTTTGCTGAGCCGGGGCAGTGAGCAGAAGCACACAGCTCCAGATGCCCGGGACTCTGGGAGGATTGCAAGGGCAGTAGCTGACACAGCCAGCCCAGAAAGGCTTGCAAGTCAGACAAACATTTGTGCATTCAGCAGAAGTCACTTCAAGGCTCCAAATGCATCCCACCAAAGAGCCAAGTCAGGTTTGTGCCCTGCAGCTGTGCTGCCAGATCCAAAGCAACGAGGCAGCAGTTTTATAGCAGCACTGCAGCTTCACGGGAAGATCGTTTGCCTCTAATAATAACTCCAGAGATACGAAATAACACTGCTATATCATTGTCTGTTTACAAGGGGAGGAAGCCTGAGCAGAGTGATGCACAGTGGGTAGGATGCTGGCATTAATAAAGATGAGGTTATAATTACTGTAAACAGCCTGCAAGGTTTTATAAGATTCTTCTCCCCCTTTCTCTCCCCTATTTCAAAGGCACATTCATAGGCTGGTCTTTTAGGGACCCTACTTATAGAGCCGAGCAAGATGGACAAAACATACCTCCCAATTAACCGTATTTTCCTTGTAATTATTCTCTGTTTTCTGGGATACTAAGGGGACACATACAAAAGAAATGCCTTTTGCTAGGAGAGGAAGCAGAGTTAAACATAAATGTGGGACTTTGCATCCCTCTTTCCATCAAGACGTTGTGTGCAGCAGACCTTTTTCTTTCATCTTAAACTTCCAGAACAACCTTTGCAACGTATACGAGAGTATGGCAGCATAGTCAGAGCTATTGCATGAGAACAAGTCAAAACCACTTAAAAAGTGATCAGGAACCTCAACGTTTAACTACCCTCCTGGCTCTGTTCAGGTACTTTCTGTACTCAGCAGCCTACCCACATGATTTAGGTGTTTGTATTACTCATTTGCTTCAGAGAAGACTGGTCTCTCTCAAGCAGAACAGACTCGTCTGAGTGATCAAAACCTCTTTCAGTCAAAATACAGAGCGGCTAACTATTTTCTTATTGTCCTGTAAATCCCCAAGGAAACACCACATTCGGGGCATTCTGCTGGCCACATGGTTGCTGCGCTCTTGGCTGGTGGGTGGTCCATAAGGTGTTCAGAACTGTTGTGCTACCATGGCACTGCAGGGGGGAAGCGCAGCCAAACATGGCATTACTGCGGCAGAGTGGCTTCCTCAGACAGGCCAGAAATGGGCACTTCTGAACATACACAACTCTTGGAGATTTTCTGTTACTTGCTGTCCCTCTGACTGCTGTTCTTGTATGGTGATCCCAGTTTGAGCTCCTTGGTGGTGACAATGCCACATTCGCTTCCAGAGCATCAGCACACCCACCTCCCCTGAGGCTGCTGCCCTTACCCAGCACTGTCTGCAGCACTCCACGGGGCTCTGGGAAGTTCTTGTTCCCACCGATCTCAAAAGAATCTGGAATTGGGAAAAAAAACCAAACACCCCTCTCTGGAAAATGTTCAGCCTCATTGCTAAATGAATCGGTTTAACTGATGACATCTGAAACACTGGTAATTTTGGTGGGGATAAAGTGTCAAACCAGGTCAGGATTTCCACTGCATTTCCAACACAGTCAATTTCTTGTAAGAATGTGCCTTGGAGGTGGAACTGCCTCTACTGAACCACCATCTTACATGTGATAAATAAAATAAAACAGTACGGAGTCAATAGCAAGCCTCCAGTCCAGAAAATACTCCCTTTACTGTGGATAACTGTAAAAGAAAAAAGTTTTACTCCTTTATGGCTTAAAAAATTGAGTTGAACTGTGCTAAGCATTAGCAAAACCTAACTTTTTGACAGTGGCACCGTCTGGGAGATGTATAGGTGGCGCACCCATCCTCCAGGTAGGGAAAGGGAGAGGCTGTACCCACAGAAACCCCTCCCGCCTTGCTGAACAGAGAAACTGTGCATGCTGAAAACAGCCAGGGCTTTACCTGAGCTCAGACTTCCAGCTGGATTAGCTGAATTGGAAGCAAGGCATGGCCCAGCACACAAGGAGTTCATGTTGTAGCCAAGCTTGTGCACTATGGTCTGATAATCAGAAGTATAAGGAGCGGGGAAAATGCCTGGAGACAGTCTTGGTCATTTGAGCAAGTTTCCTGGGAGCTAGATAGCACAGAAGATGCTGAAATGTGATGCAGTAGGAGTAAATGATGTGAAGTGGCCTTTCCAAGTGCCCCCTGCTGTAAATGGAATCCTGTTAGTCCTTGGCTATGTGTGAAGACTGCTGGAGAAGTGGCACAGTGGTAGCCAGAGTGCTAAGGGATGTGTCATCACAGCACTGCCTCAGCGTCAGTGTACCAAGCACTTGGTATGTGATGAGTGAGTTTTGGATTTTTATTGGAATTGCTGGTAGGAAGAGCTGGCAGGTGTATGAATGAAACAGAACCTAGAAAATATAAAGTGAAAGAAACTTAGTGAAAGAAAATGGCAGAAAATTCAAGTGTAGGAAGTTGATGTAATTTAAGAAAAAGAGTTGTTTTACAGTATACACACTGGAAACCTTAAGAGGAACATTTTTTTTTTCCCTTTTGTAATCTTTCTGGCCATTTTCTACTCATGATTAATGATTTTTCCCAAAATCAGTGGTGAAACTCGAAGAACAATGAAACAGCACGTAGTGTCTCTGGGCACTAAAGTAGCAAAATAAATTATTCTATCTAAAAGAATACACTTCTTATTTTTAAGGAAGAACTTTCTAAGAATTTGACAGGATCAGGAAAAGTTCAGCCAAAATTTCTAAGGAATCTTAAGTCAGAAATTTCTACGTTTTTTCCCGCAGCACGTAACCAATCTCTTCAGGCAATGTTTGCCTCACAAAGAGTAAAAAGCAGGCAAATGCAACATCCAAGTTTAGAACAGCTCCTCGGGCTTCCCTGGAAGCGTGGAGAACCAGATATGTTTTCTGTTCAGGGCAAATCATTAGGTCTCTTAATAAATCGTTAAATTTGTAAACATAAGGATAAATACATCAGAGTGAGGAAGAGCCAAGTGGATTCAAAACAGGCACACCTTGCAAGCCTGTGTTTGTTTACTAACACAACAGATACTCACCTGTCCCAGATTTATTTTGAAAGTAATTGCTCATCATGAAAACATCTCTGTGCCTGGAGCAGTCATGGTCATGCACTGTAGGTGGTGGTGGGGGTTACACATTTCACCTCATTCTCGATCCTCCCTTCACTGCTTTTCAGGAAAATCTCAAAAAAAGCTTCCTTCCTCTCCCCCCCACTCCTGGTTTCCACCACCCAAGTGTCTGACCTTATGCCTCAGGCTGCCCATTTTCTGCCCTCTTGTGCCTTCAGGAGGCTGCTTCTGGGAGTTGGGGCAGCAGCTGGGCTTCTCTCCTCCCCCAGCCCCTCTGCTGGCTTCGTGATGGGAGAAGCCAGATGGCAGCTTTGGGGCTCACCACCCACATCAGTTACACACCCAGGCCAAGAAGGCTCCTTCTGCTGCAAACCTGAGCTGCACTGCTGCCCTACCCCAGAAGGACTTCAGGCTAGCGGCCACACCACCCTGCTCAGGCTGCTTCTTGACAGCGTCCCTGGTGTCATGGGGCTGCTCGGACCCTATCTGGGCCCTCCCCTCCCTTCCCCAGTCATGTTTCTCCCTGAACTGGACCCAGATGGCAGCAAGGGTGGTCTCCTATGGAACCAGGCTTGTGGGGTCACATCTGTAGCCCCGCTGCAGGAAGAGCAATGCAGGAGAGGGCCCTTGAGAGATGTCCTCCCTCTCTGGGCAAAGCATGTCCTTTTAATTGGCCTCTGGGTTCATTGCTTGAATAAGACCTGCAAGATCAGGCTAATAAAATAGTCTTTTCCCTTTGTAACTCAAAACCTTTCACTCATTAAGATTCATTTTGTGTCCCAAGTCCACTGTATTTTCTGTATTTATTTAAAAACAAGGCTCCCAGAACGGCAGCATAGCATGAGTCAGTATTTGTTCTTCACCACAGAAAGGAACCATCTTCATTGCTCTCTGTCCACATCGCATCACAAATGTGACTGTTGCAGGATGGAGCACCCAGACTGTACAAGTCTGAACACAGCATGACATGAGAGCATCACTCTGGAACAGCATCACTAGGGATGGACAATCTCCGCCTTATCTGCCTTTCAAAGGCAGCGCCTGAAAGAAAGGCTACAGAGAAAGCGAAAACGGAATCTCCACATCTCGGACTCTGGTTGGGAGCAGGAAGGGCCTCAAATTGGGACACAAATAGGCCCAAACCTGGCACTTCTGGCTGTGCAACACCCAGTGCCATTGCCCAGTACCGCTGCATTGGGAGTGGTGCAGCAGCAGGGAGGCGGGGACAGCGGAATGGTCCGACCCCGCCAGTGGTTTATGCAGATGCCTGGGGAAGCCACTGTCCAGCCCAGCGTTGGTGAGACTGCAGGAGGCCACACAGAGCAGGACTCGAAAAACTAAAGCAGCACCTTTATTTTATACATAACTGTCAGTATAAAAAGTTTATTATGTAAGAGCTGTTTTGTTTACAATATATTATATTGCCTCAAGCCAATGCAAAAAGATCATACATTATAGTTCTACTTCGTTTAAAATATATTATATTGCTTAAATGGCACCACCACAGTGTATTTTTAATACACAGCACTTTGTAAAACTTTAAGGCTAAAAATAATGCTGAGTGGAGTAGTTGAGTTTTTAAATTAGGTAACATTTATTTATTTTCCCTAGTGAAAAATCTAAACACAAAATGACAAAAATGTAAAAGACATCTTTCCCTTGTCTTAGGCAAACTAAATCTGCAATCATTGAAATGATTCAGGTTAGCATCTAGGAGATTTTCTGCTTGAATATCGTTACTTAATTTTTGGAAAATGTTATATTGCAGATGTATAATAAAAACAATGAAGTTTAAACATAACCAAAGTATAGTACAAAACACCATCCAAAGCACTGAAAGAAGAAGCCTATATAATCATGCTATAGAAGTATTTATAAAACTTAAAAGGAATAGTAAATATCAGCTCAGTGGTTTATAATGAAGCTAATAAAATTCCAGCCGGTGATCTAAACTGTAGTGAACAGCGCTTTAACATCCCATCCACGAAAGGTTAATGAAGGCTATGAACTTTGTGTAACACGAACCATTTCAGATGTTGGAGCTCACCAGATATAATTGGATTCGGGTGGAGAGTGCCTCTCCTCCGCCTTCTTGGGTGAAGGCGTGTGCTGCCTGTGCTTGGTGCTGGCTGGCCTCAGGGCGCTCAGACCGCTGGCTCCATACCCTGGAAAATTACCCAGCTCAAGAGAAAAGAAACCACAGAGGCAGTCTCGCCATGCACTGCTAATATTTCAAGTGGAAACAGTCCCCCAGCTTGAACAAAGGCTTCTGCTGCACCTCACACCCATGTGGTCCCTTCCCCATCATCTCCCTGGCCCTGGAAGAGCAGGATACTGTTGAGCAGGCTTAGCCCAAAAAGATGGGGACCATTGAGCAAGCTTAGCACTAAAAGATGAGGACCATCAGACCACTCAGGCTGCCACCTGATGCGAGTTCATATCTGCACAGCCCATGCCAGTGCGTGCATCAGGTGTGAGCCCAGCGAGTGTCAAAAGCCGCCTTGAGCAGCCCTCTGGCGGACCTGGCATTAGCTCGGTGAGCTGTGCCTTGCCGTGTAGTGGGACACAAAGAGAAAGAGCAGCGACAACATAAAGTACTAAGTAGTCCAAAACAGGCTTAGTAGAGCTGCTTTGTTGTTGCAAATAAAAATGAACAGTAAATAGAATTCAGAATCTTGTGGAGTTATTATTTATAGACTCGTTTACCCATCTCACTCTGTAAAGCTCATGGAAATAACTTCGCAAAACCAAGGGCCAGGTTTAGGTTTTTAGCCGTTTCTTTTAAAGAAAATAGCTTCACTGAGGAGCCATTCATCTGATATAAACATGAACTTATTAGGACAGTCCTTCTAAACTGTGATGTTAATGGTTGTCAGCTAGAACTTTGTACGAGTGCTGAACTAACAGCTACATGAAGTGTGAAGCAAGTCTCTCAAATTAACTATGGGTCTTCTCTCAAGGTGAAGAAATATTTGGGTTTAGCTGAAAAATTAATTGCCATGCTACAGTTTTGAATGTGCAATTTCAGTCCTATACAGGCAGTTAAAAAGGGGGTGAATTTTACCCCAGTTACCTGTTCTCAGGTTCTTTGCTGAATACAAAGAATTTTGCAGTGCTAAATGCAGCAGATCTTTGCCCAAACTCCACATAATGAAGATTTCAAAACCTTGGAGCTGGCAATAATGCACAACTACTGAATCTTCATAATTGGGCAGTGGTACTCTGTTAGGTTTCTTTTTGTTGTTGTACAGACAATTACGTCTTCAGGGCTGTTCATTTCTAGTACATATATTTTCACTTGCTGTCTCAGCTCTTTATAACAACAATATTACAGGAAGAAAAAGTTCATACTGAACTTACGAATTAAAGTCCGTAATGATTTCCATGTAACTTTCTTTTCTACCCATAACTTATACCAACGGTATTTCTCCTTGAGAGAATGACATAAATAATTAAATACAGGTCCACTAGCTAACAGCAGAAAAATAGACTCCCCAAACATCATTTTCATGGCATACTAGAAACACCATCATCACTAATACCACACTCCACTTTCTCATCTTTAATCCAAACAATAAAACAAATATTTTCCATTCTCCATAACGCTAACTATTTAAAAAAAAAACAACCCTCTGAGCTGTTTAAAATTGTTTTACCAAGATGGCCCCTCCTTTCTCTTTGTGTCATAAGGTCTAGAGCCTGGTGTCACCTAGGCCTCTGGGGTGACCTCACGTGTCTTCCGTCTGTGGTGCGGAGCGGATTGAAAGTCCTCCAGTGCTCCCCAGTAAATTCAGCTGGCCTTCAAGTGTCAAATAGACATTTTTACACAAAAAGCTCTGACAAGTTTTAAAGATGATGAAAGCTTACAAGAACCAAATTGTACTGAAAGCTTATACAGAATCTGGGCTTAACAGTTTCCATGTTTTCTTCCACTCTTCCCCACCTATGCTTCACAGAATACAAAATATATTGTCCCAAAGCAAAGTTGAAGCCCCTAAAACGACTTTCTGTTGTGTTTCTTTGACATCTCATGAGGCAACTGATCAGTGCACTGGATTTAAAACAGCTTTTGAAGCTGTCATGTTTGTATGGCATCAATAAGTGGCCCCAACATGCACCCAGGGGTTGTTTCTCACTTACTTTTATTGCAGTGCCTCCCATGCCAGCCTTCTTTGCATTGGCACTTGTTAGGCTCAGCACAGGTCCCATACAGTCCACAGCCAGGCTCGCAGACAGCTGCAACAAAGTAGGTGTACATGTTGGACTTGGCAGCACTGGGCTCAGAGGCGGAGCTGCGCACTTGTTTCCCCAACAAGGTGCTGGCCTTGGCGTTGGCAGGGCCCACATAGTGCATGTGTGGAAGCAGCTCACTCTGCCATGGCAGAGACTCAGCTGCTGGCTGAGGGAAGTCAGCCTGACCAACATGGCGAGCAGGGGAGCCCAGCCCAGCACCATGCTCATGGGCGGCCAACAGAGTGCTCCTGTCGGGTTTTAATCTCATGACATACTGATGTTTTGTTAAGCATTTCTCTGGGAACATCTGCTGCTGCTACACTGACATGCTGCTGGTCCATAGGGATCCAGAATGCAGGCCAGACTGGAGGGAAGCTTTTGTAAAAATACGTCTGGTTTTGTAATTCCCTGAATCCTGATGTGTGCTATATGTCCGTGATGTCAATTAAAGCACTCTGACAACAGGCAGCTAGTACTGTTACCATGTGAGAGGTCCTGTGCGAGCTCAATGCTCACCCAAGGACTGACCGAGTGCTTTGGTACTTACGCTTTGAACAAAGATCTCCTTGGTAGCCTTTGGAGCACTTGCATTTGTTCTTACCAGTACATTTTCCTCCATTTCGACAGGGCTGATGGCATTTACCTAGAAATTGAAAGCACAAAAACAAGGGCCTTAGTCTCCTGCACCAACTCATGATGGTTGTCTGAGAAGGCAGCCTTGCACCCATAAATTCATTAGGCTGTGGGATAATAGTGTTCCCTGTGGATCTGGCTGGAGGACTTCTCTGCCAGCACCCAGTGAGCACAAGCAGAAGAAAATCTAGGGGCGTACAAGCAGGATTTTAAGCAATGGGAAGCTTGGGAGCTGACAGGTGTGGCTGCCACCTGCAGAAAATAAGTCGATAATCCGGGCCTGGCAGCCTGTGACAAGGGGCTGTGAAGCTGTGTATGGTGCCATGAGGACTGTTCCATGCCACAGCTCAAAAACTAAAGGCGCATTACAAAAACATGCCCTTCTTCCCTGTTAGCAAAGAACAGAGCGTCTTTGGTGACAGTAATTAGGATTGGCAGACATTTTTCAAGTCTTTTTATCTGGAAATTACTTTCCCTCACATTCACACATGGCCAAAAGAAGAAGCTGGGTCCGACCAGATCTGATGGTTTGTTCACCAGGGACAGCGGTGATTCACGCTGATGGGGCAGAGCCACATTCGAGTTCTGTTGGGCCTGATTCACACCAAGAAGCCTCTGAGGGCCTTCCTCACAGCATGAACTCCCTGTACACCAGGCTGTCAGTCCCTTGTTAGATTTGTCTGCATTCTTTACCTAACTGAATCTCCACCCGTCTGCAGGAACATAGCCCCCACAAGCACAGCCATTCCCAGGGCATAGAGGCTCGTGCTCGAGAGGCTGGACCTGCACCCCTGGCCTCTGGCCTCCTGGGGGGCCATAGCTACTGCTGCAGCTTTTCTCACTGCTGGAATTTGGGGCAGCAAACTGCTTCTTTTCCTTTCTTTCATTTTTTTTTTGGTTTGTTTTTAACAATATTAACAGAGACCTGCACATGATAATTTGGGCATCAACACTCCTCCATTCCACTGCTGGTGTGCTGTGCTGAAAACATCAGGAAGTGCACTCATCTCCTGATCACAGACTGTCCCCTTGGGAACCAACCAACCCTGGTAGTGCCTACTCGGCTCTCAGCCCCACCAGACTTCTGTGATACATGTGTGCATTGTCAATATAAAAGAGACACTTGTTGCTGATGTGCATAATTGTTTCAATAGTCCTGAAACAAGTCCATAACCAGCCAGAAGGACAAACTGTGCTAAGGAAAGTTTCTGCAAAAGCACTGCAGAAGCCTTTGGAGAGGGAATCTGTGGGTGTTCTAATTTGCAGACAATTGGATCTGGAGTAATGAATGAGTGAAAGGAGAATGCTAAGGAAATACAGGAATTTTCCTAGATCTTGAAGTAAATCTGGAGAATGTGGGTCAAGGCATGCGATACAGACTTCCACAGGGCTGCATGAGCAAACATTTGGCTCAGCACAGCTCAGTTAAATGCAGACTAAAATGTTTTCAAAAATGGAGCAAACTCTTTGTTATTAACTTAGAAATGGAAAAAGCAACAAAACAATTGGTGACAAATGGAGGAAGAATCCAAAAGAAAATAAAACTGTTATCAAACTGCAACAGTAATAAGAGCCAACGCACAACTGTAGCTAGAAAAAAAATCTGGAAGGTTATGAATGCTTGCTGGTATGGTAGGCTGGGCCCAGTACATTTCCCAGGAGTCTGAGAGAGTGATTCAACTATGAGACAAGCACTCCATATCTTTAAACAACAATAGGAAAAAACAACCCAACTTCTCAGTTCTTGGAAGATGGCTTTCTGCCTGCTGAGAGGTTTTCTCCTCTTGTTATTTCAAGACCCCCATGACTGAATGCACCTGGCCCTGGATCTAAGAAAACAGAAAGAGTTGTGTTTCTCCTCTGATGTTTCCAAGTCTCGTCTAGCATTTCTTGCAGTCCTCCACTGCTGTGCTGGCACTGGAGCAGTGCCCAGAGGTGGCAGCAGCCATCCGTCAACTACAAACAAATGCTGTCCAACTTCACAAAAGCCAAAACAAGTGCTTAGCTTTTCTTGCTCTCATCAACAGATTCCCAATTTAGCTTTAAGCATACTCTAATCCTAAACATTCTTTCTTTTGTACAGGAACTGGTTTAATATTTGTATATTTACTAATTTAATTTGATTTGTACAGGTAAGCCTTTGGAATAAACCAAAGCCATTTGCACCAGTTCCAAGCAGCAGTAGACAATGATGAGCTTTAGAGCCCCTGGAACAGACCAGTTACATGGAGTACCCTTAATTATACATTCTGCAGTATCAGTTCTAAGAATTCTCTTCAAAAACAAACAAACAAACAACAACAACAACAAAAAGATGCTGGCATAAGATAACCTAGTCTTTGAGCTTTGAACTTTATTCATTATCTGAGAAGTATCAAAACAGTTGACTTTTTGGTGAAGAAGGAAAGACACAAGATCCTGTCAGTGTCATATTTGAACTTGGAGAAAACAAAGGCAAATTCAGTGGAAATCCACTCTATTGTTCTTCGTGACATCTGATCTGAACTTACATCAGAGGGCTACCTTTGTCAAAAATTTCATAACAATACATTTTTACTGTTTCTATTTGGCTCAAATTTTGATTAGTTACAAAGGAGTTGTAAAATGCCTTGTGATGCACGGTGAAACATTCATCTTTTATTTATGCTTAAACACTGTGCAAAACAGAAGTCCTAAGGTATCTGAGAGGTATCAAGAGAAGCGTGGCCAGCAGGTCGAGGGAGGTGATTCTGCCCCTCTACTCTGCTCTTGTGAGACCTCACCTGGAGTATTGTGTCCAGTTCTGGGGCCCCCAACACAAGAAGGATGTGGAGCTGTTGGAGCGGGTCCAGAGAAGGGCCACGAGGATGATCCGAGGGCTGGAGCGCCTCCCCTACAAGGACAGGCTGAGAGAGTTAGGACTCTTCAGCCTGGAGAAGAGCAGGCTGCGGGGGAACCTGATAGCAGCCTCCCAGTACCTGAAGGGGCCTACAGGAAAGCTGGGGAAGGACTTTTTACAAGGATAGATACTGACAGAACAAGGTGTAATGGTTATAAACTGGAAGAGGGTAGATTTAGACTAGATATAAGGAGGAAATTCTTCACTGTGAGGGTGGTGAGACACTGGAGCAGGTTGCCCAGAGAAGTCGTGGATGTCCCCTCCCTGGGAGTATTCAAAGCCAGGCTGCATGGGGCTTTGGGCAACCTGGTCTAGTGGGAGGTGTCCTTGCCCATGGCAGGGGGGTTGGAACAAGACGATCTCTAAGGTCCCTTCCAACCTGAACCATTCTATGATCTGTGTCCTTCCTTTGCAAATGAATTCCTTCATTGCCTAATAGTGGCTGACCGTATGTTAGAGTTTATTTCCATATGCTTCCAAGTCTTTGCTGCTGTGAATTTCATTACTGTGAGAAGAGTGTCTCTAGTGATGCATGCAAAGAAATCACCTTTTACTCAACCCAGGCCAAACGCAGCTCTCTGCGCTCTGGTGATGGCTCTTCGAAAGCCATTGGGAATATTTACAGCAGAAAGATGGGGAAGCTCCATGTGCAGTAGAAGCTTTAATCCCAGAAAGAACGATGCGGGTGTATGTTCCCCAAAACAAAATGCTCAGACACCATTCAAGTGTGGGGAACTATAGAATTAATCCGATTTATCAGAGCTGTGAGAAAACTCTTCTTTTAGCGAGATCAAATGCCTGACAGCTGACCTCCCAGGTCTGTTCCAGCCTGGCCACATCTCCACCTCCAGCTTTACACAGCACACTCAGATCAACCAGGAGCTAAAATATTTTCAATTGCTTTGATGCTAAACTTCTGAAAATAGCAAGTCTTTTGATGTTTGCAACACGGATTTTCAAGTTGTCGTGTGAATGCAACTTAATACACAAAGTGAAAGCTCCCAGCTCTTACGGTTCAGTCTTCCCTTTAGCACAAACCCTTCTGCTTCCAGCTTAGAGCAGCCCTTTTGGAGGTGTGGGCTCAAACCTAATCTGCTGTGCACGAGAGCAGATTGCTGCAGTTTTTGAGAATAGCTGTTCCACATGGGCTGGGCACAGCAGCACAGCTGCCTGCCACAGAGCAGTGCTTGCAAACTTAAGGCTTTAAGGCTATTGCCTAGCCCAGTTACTGGTGAAAATAAAACAAGGTAGGGGGTGGGATGGTCTGGTCAGACTGACCAGTGAGGATCCCATTGGAGGCATCTGGCTCTCTGAGGGTGCCAGCCAGCAGAGGCAGGTCACACTTTATCATTTAGACAACAGAATAAGTTGATGTAAGGAACAGCACACAGAGATGCTACTTACTGATTTCACATTGGTCTCCTTCAAATCCTGAAGGACAAATGCATTTTCCCAGATAGAAACATGTTCCTCCATTGAAACAGGTTGTTGTACAGTTTGCTGAAACAAATAAAGCAAAAAAGAATTAATCGCTAATATGAACTCACTCTGACTTGCCCGTAATGTTTTCTGTTGCTCAGCCTAAATAAACATTGAGGAGGTTTCCAAAAGTTGCATGAAAATCTTCTCACTTTGTTTACAAAGGAGAACTGAAACGCAGCTCTTCCTACATAAAGCTTTACACAGGCATACACCCACACCAGCCTATGGAAAGAGACAAGCAAATGAACAGCACAGCAAAGAGCTCCCCAAGGACCGTCGTGTTACATCTTCATCAGTCCTCACGTGTGACGCTCGCTGAAGGATCAAGTCACCACTGCTGTGAAACTGGCTGTGTGTGGTACAAAGGGCACAATCTAGGGCTGGAAGTTGCTTCAACAAGAAGACACTTCAGCATGGATCTTAACTAAAGCCATGGGAGATTTGAGGTTTAGCTAGAAATAAACCTTTGTAAGTTTTTGCTGTGTGGTGACTTCGATGCAAATGCTGTGTCTCTCACCTGCTCAGTTACCTGCATTGTGCTCGATGTTACTTCTCACCAGTCATCTGGGACTCACGTTAATCTCACAGTTCAACGCCCTTCAACACACTGGGAGCATCTTATTACTGTGCACTTTTGAAACATTTTCAAAATGCAGTAAAGGCCACACCAAGAACTACAAGCATGTCAGGAGGTTTTGACTCCAGCAGTTTGTGCAAGCATTCCTCAGGGACTAGAGGCCCTATTTTCCCACTATTTTGCAGGAGAGCCCACTAGGATCTTTTGCATTTTCTCTGCTTCATATAGTTGTGCAGCAACAAAGGCAATGTAATGTTCTGCAATCTTCTCCACCTTGTGCAGGTCAGTGATATTTCTGCAGCAAATCACTTGGCTTTCTCTGCATGGTACTTGCACTGTTCCGAGTTACTGTTCTGAACAACTGATTGCTCCTTTTTATCCCTGAGCCACAATGCAGTGACAAAAAAATGAATAGACTGCTTTTTTGTGTCCGTGTGAGTGTCCAGATGCAGCAAATTATTGTACTGACTAATTAGTAAAACTAATTCTATTCCAGGAAACCAAAGTTCAAATAGAGATCCCTTCTTTTCTTAAGTGAATTTTGTGGTAGGTCCCACAGCTTTCAATGGGTCAGCTAAAGAGATTTTCTAAATTACCCTTGCTCAGCTGGGTGGCTGCGGACACCTGCGCAGCACAGTGAGCCCCTGCCTGCTTCATGCAGCTCCCAGCCTGTGCCAGAGCCTCTACAGGGGCGATCACAGAACTGTGTCCTGTGAACCTTCCTGCATCACCCGCTTGGCTTTCCTGGAGGGGAATTAACACCTGGAGCGGCCGCGAGGCCAGGGGTTTTGCTGCAGTTACCTTTGTCGCAGTTGATGCCGTAGAAGCCAGGGGGGCAGATGCACAGGCCGGGGGTGATGCAGAGCCCTCCATTCATGCAGCGAGGAGCACACAGCGCTGAGCAGCAGGAAGAGAAGGAAAGTTGTCACTGGCATGACAGCAGCTGGCTGATAAATGCTCAGCAGACTGTCTCCTTAAGCTCCTTTTGCTTCTGCTGAACAGAACAAGTCACCTTTGCAAAGCATCTTTGTAAGCGGTTACATCAAGATATCTTTGCTTTGTGCCTGGCAGTTTGCATACAGTACCACTAAAATTGGAGACTGAGTTAAGTTTAAATCTGATTCCATATGTAAGCAGAAATTGCTTCTTGTACAGTTCATTCCCAAGCTGGGGACAGCACAGAGCCTGCCTGCACCCTCTGGCTATGTGAAGTCCCCACTGCACCTCTCCTTTCCGTAACTGGACTCCGGCGCTGCAGCTGGTGATCAGCTCTGCCGACAGGACTGTTTCTCCAGGGGATGCACCCAGAGGTGTCACCAATTCAGCATGGTTCTCAGGCAGACTCTATGACAAACCCTCCTTCCTGCTGCTGCATACCTGGGCATAAGCACAGCTGCCTAAGGGAGCCTCTAGCGCAGCCAAACTGTCCTGCATTCTCCCTCGGAATCTTTTCCAGAGCCTCTGTGCTCTCCTGAGACCCCTCTGCAGTCGTGGCCAGGTCTATGTCAGGGAGCAGTGTTGTGTTTTGTAGCTGCCCACAACTGGTATGAGCAGTGAGGCTGGGTCTGTATCGACAAGTTCAGCAGCACCTGGGCATAGCCAAGCAGGGGCACAGGATCATCTGTGCTGTGCAATCACTGGTGTCATTCCTGGTGTGGCTTTGTCCCCAAACAGGCAGAGCACAGCCCCAGGGCAAGCAGCAGCCATGGGTTCCCCCCAGCTGGGAGTTTGGAGGGTCTTGCTTTGGAAGGCAGGAGATTATATTAAACACACAAACGCAAACTGCTTTATGCCAGATGGCCTCCAGGGCAGAGAACAGTCCCTGATCCTTTGTATTTAATATTTTGCATGGAGTCAAAGTGTCTGGGAGCTGAGGGAAGGATGACGTTGAAGTAGGATGGCCACAGGGGTGCTTTGCTTGGGCTACTCCAGGGAGGGTCTCCCACTGGGGAAGGGAGGAAGGAAGAGATAGGAAAAAGAAGTGCTTTGCTCATCCAGTCACACCAATTTCCTGCTTCCTCACTTATTTGGGGCTATTAATCAGTAATGGAAAGAAAAACGAAACTCTTTCTTTCATTTTCCTGTCTTTGTTTTCAGTCTGCCTCCAAATTAGATCTTATCTCCAAACAAACCAATGCAGAACGAATGTCCCTGTGCTTTGGTTTTCCAGCTACTCCTCATCAGCAGAAGAACTTCATTTAATCTTTTTGCCAGATGGATGCTCTGTGACTAAGCATCCTCTAACTATTTTGTCAGTTTTGTTAAAAACAATCCTTTAGGGAGAAAACATCTTTCTTGTAAGCAGTGTATGTTTCCATTAGACCATGGACCATAACAGTCATTCACTTGACTCAAAATACATGAAATCTTTAGAACAGGCCATTCATATTTTTAGGAGAGGCTACAGTGCAGTAGCTACAGTTTTGTTGAGATTATGGTAAGCACAGTCGAGAAGATGTTTTTAAATTACCTTTCTCACAATGAGGCCCATAGAATCCATCCGGACATTCACAGACGTGCCTCTCGTTGCAAAACCCTCCGTTCCTGCATCCTCCCGGACACTCCGCTTCATAAAACATAACAACAATCTTAATTGGATATTACATACGTCAGCTGTCACTCAACTTTCAGTAGGACCAATATATTCCTTTAATAAAACAATAAAAATATTTGCTGACAGACAGTCAAATGCTGGCAGAAGTGAAGTTCAGCTTAGACCTCCTAAAGAGAAATTGTTTCTCTTTGTGTTAGTCTCCAAATACAGGTTTGATCTCATGCGCAGGAATATGAATGATATGCTCGATGTTAGATCATGCACACCTATTGCTCTGCTGTTTTGCTCGTGAATGGGTAACATGGATGCTCTGCACAATCCAGTGCTGTCTTCTGCACATGGAAATGAGCAGAGAGCTGGTGCAGGACCCGCATTGCTGGTCAGACCTGCCCTCAGTGCGTGGGACCAGTTTCAAATCCCGCAGCCTTAAGCTGACTGCACTGCAACTTGCATTGCATTAATTACTACGTCTGTTGCTACTGAGGTGACAAAGTGATGAAATCTGTCTTCAAATGAAAGAGTCAGCTCCAAGGCTAGATGAAAGAAGGGCAGAAAGGAAGATGAAAGCATTCCTGTACAGTGATCCTGTATCATCATCCAACTCTTATTCACATCTCGACTATTGATCAAACACTGGTTAAAGTGTTTGGCAACACTGGCTGGATTACACAAGGATGAGAAACACATCTGGGTATCATCACCAGCCTCAAAACACAGGAGCGCATCAAACAAGAGGCAAAACAAATTGAATCCAGTGGAAGTCCACAAAAACACAACTGCCAGGCAGCAGTTCCTCAGAAACGCCTTCCCACGTCTCTCACAGGCAAGAAGGAAGGCTATCTACTCCCATCAGAAAACATGGCATCACCTGTGACCAGTGGTACCAGGGCCCCAAGGCAGCTTGGGCAGAGTGGGTGTGACCTTCTCATGTGGATGTTACGCTGTGCGACACTCCGAATGGTGAGGTTAAAAAGCCTGGGAGGCAGACCGACACTCAGACAGCAGTCTTATTGCAATCTTCTCAACTCAGACTTGAAGACCATCCATTAGACAGCAGTTGGCTGTGATTTTGCCATCATGTTTTCTTTTTTTCCTTTGGTCTAGCAGTGCTGTAAACATGTGTGGCTGATAACACCTGCCAACACCATCCTTAGCTCTTTGCCATTGGCTTTTCACCCACTTCCATGAAGAAGTGCTGGCACCTACCATCCACGAGCTGTACAGAGGTACCATTGATTCATGTCACTTCCAAACTGAATGATAACCTGAGTTCAAATTCAAGCAGCTACAGCTTCCAAAGTGTCCTTGATTAAAGTGGCAAGAAGTAGCAGGATGTCCATACACTCAGGTGGTTCAGGTTGCCTAAGAAATTTTTGCAGCCCACAAAGAGTCTTCAGTCTGTAACTGCTATTAATGCAAAGAGAAACATAACCCTGGACTTAAATGCATTTGAGTTGTTCTCTCTCCTAATGTTTGTCAGGTGGTAAATCTGTCAGTTAGATTTATCCACAAACAAACTTCCTTTCTTGAAAATTTGTCTAACAGCTGATCAGAGCCACAGGGAGCTATGGCAGCTCTGGCTCTGTGCAGCGTGGCTTTCCTGCTGCACACACGCAGTGTCTCTCCACTCACCAGAATATAAAGGGGAACTACGAGACTAAGCACGAGGTAAGAGAATCTGATGAATCAGCCAGGTGCCTGGATGCTGTGTGCAGCTGTCAAAGACAGGCAGGAGAGAGGATAAAAGGTGAAATTTTAAAATGCTCTTCTATCTAAGGCTGTAGATGCACAAAAAAAAAAAAAAAAAAAAAAAAAGAGTTACTTGAAAAATAAAGCTGGTTGCAGTGGTAGTAGTAACAGTAAAGGCTCTTTTGTCTTATTTGTTCTAACCGCATACTCTAGGACTTATTGGAAATGTTTCTCTCTTTGTAGCCGAATGCAGAGCTGCTATTCATTACAGAAAACGCATGCTTAAATGCATACCATTTCAAACAGAAAAATAGGAAAACAATTTTTTGTGTGGTCACCTCTTAGCCACAACAAAGCCTCTTCTCTCCCACAGAATTGCTCCCTCGTTCTGCTCACTTCCTCTGCTGGGGGCCCTCTGCCTGGCCACTGGAGGCTGGAAACTGTAACCCGGGGCCCAGGTAGGAGGAATCCAAGCTCCTCACTGCAAACTCAGCTTTCAGAGGGAGGAAACACACCCCACCCTAATACAAACCAGTAGGGACATCCTCCACCTCCTCAGCCTGTCCCAAAATGCTGCGGTGTCCTCTCCACCGGACAGAGGGCAGCAGGGAGTTACCCTTTAGGTGCTGGCAGAGGTGGGGTGTGAAGGTTCGTCCTCTGCCCACCTCTGGAGTCTGCAAAATCGTCCTTGTGCCCCTCAGCTGCCTCAGGACAGGGCCAGTCATCACCCTCAGCTTTCCTGAGTTACACGGTGCAATATTCCTAATTTTTTTAATATTTTTCGTATCAAAGTAGTAATAGCAATAATAACTAACAGCTCAGAAACTGTAGATTGGGCAAATGCTAAAAAGAAACTGAATTTGGAGCCCTTCTGAGACAAGATTCATTTTTCCACAATGCAGACCCACAAATGCTGTCTCTGTTAGTTTACCCCAATGCTATTTCCAAAGTTTATTGTGTTCAGCATCTCTGAACTGAACTGAAAATGGAAAGGTATGAAACGTTTTGTGCTGCATCTATATCAGACGCAACTTCATGCACAAGACCTGATCAATTTTACTTCCCTTTGGCCCCCATTTTCCTTCCTGCTCCTCTCCCTGCTTCTTCTCCCCCTCCTCCATGCTTCCCGGGCTAATTGGGAGCAGCAGGGCTTCAAAGGAGACAGCAGCTCGGCTATTCAGGTGCAGCCAGGTTCAAAGAATGAACAGCTCCTGCTCCTGCTGCTCGCTCTTTGAAGCTGCCCTCCAGCCAATTAGCTCAGATAAAGAGCGTGGGCAAGACAGTGTGGGACTGGGAGCCGAGATTTAATAGGAGAAGAATAAAAATCTTGCTCTTTGTACATCATGGGTTAGTTTGATACAATCGCACACGGTGTGGGATAGCTGCCTGATCTTAGATACCGATTTTTCCAATTTCCACAGCCCCAGCTCAAAGTGATAATTTCAGCTGTTCTTAGCGCATCAAGTTAATCCAGAAAGTCCTATTGCACAGTGTTTACGGTTCATAGATTGGCTGAGTAAACAGGTTCCCTGCTTTCCAAGAAAACACGGCAATGTCTTCACGATGCCCTTCCTCTGTCAGTGCACCCTGGGTGTGTGTTTCTTGCCTGGAAACTGCCAGGACCGCCTTCCATCACCTTCCCTGAGTGATGCTTTACCATGCAAATTCTACCAAAATAAAATCAACAACATGCATGCCAAAGTGTTAATAAGAGAAAAAGTAATTCTCTCATTGGCATTCATCTCTCATAAACTTTGTAAATACCAAACCAGCAACACAATGTGCTACTGAGGCTGGTGAACAATGCTGCATCCAAAACCAAGAGATTGCCACCCTGAGCTCCAGAGAAGTAAGCCAACTTTCGCAGAAATGCTCTGATTTATGCTTTTTGGATTAACTTGGGATGTGCAAGTTTAGATTTAAGGAACTGTTGAGCTATGACACCAAATAGTGTGAACTGGAGACAGTGTCTGCACTGCAAATCCCTGAAGTTCAGTTCTCTACCTCATGTGCCATTTCTGAAAACGTGAGCCTCCGCTTGTTGTCCACAGTACTGAGTCCCCTCCACATGCTTCAAATCATTTGCTCACATTTGCTTCTCTTATGATATATTTCTATCAACATCCTTGAAATGATGAGCTGTGAACAGGAGGAGGAATGCCTCCAACCCAGTCTGCTAAAGGAGATAAGAGTTTACAGTAAGAAAATATGTAGTAAACACGGAGTAAAAGAACAGCAAATGTAAAATGAGCAACCAATCTACAGACAGAGCCAGAACAGCCTGGAGCTCACAGCCTTTGCTACACATTGTGTGACCATGTTATCCAGTTGCCATCATCCTGAATGAAACAGAAGAGAGTTAGGTGACCCGGTCTAACAGCCTTGTCACGTCTGCGCTGGCGTTACCTTGCTGGCAGGTTTTGAAGAAGATGGCGTTCTGAGGGGTCTGGAGGATGATATTGCCTTCTGAGTTCATTATGATCACGTTGACTTCAAATGCAGCCACTCCGTCTTGTTTTCCAAGGCAAGGAAACCCAACCTGAACCACTTAAAGGAGAACAATAACAATAATATTTTGTATTTACGCGTGCATTTACAAAGGTATACACTGGAATACTAAAAATAAAGATAATGAGTATTTACATCCAAGCTGTAGAGTACCGCCACTGATGAAGACCTGCGGCACAGAGACGGGCAGGCTGCCTTGTTCACAGGCAGCTGCAGGGCTGGAACAACAGCAGCACAGGGTCGAGCCGGGGCTCCCTCCCTGACACAGCCCCAGCAGCCTGCAGCACAGGCAGGGATCTTAACACACGTACTTCTGCCTGCAGACGAGGCAATTACCCATGTGGAGGTATCTAAGGATACAATTTTCAAAACCTCCCAAATGAGCCAGAAGCCTACTTGCAATTTTCCGACCCTTCTGAATCTCTCTTTCACAGGCTCTCACACAGCTTTTGCGAAAAGATCACACACATTTTGGAAAAAAAGTTGCTTTAGGTACATTTTGCTGTTTGAGATCTTGCAAGTAATACTTAAATAAAATACTAATTTAATCAAAACTTCTTTCACACAGTGCTGGCAAGCCAGTGCAGCCAATAAATAAGATCGTAGGTGCACATATTTAAAAAGAATACAGAGGCCCATCACTCTGACAGAACTTGTTAAGTGTAGCGACATTTGGAGATGCCTTTCCAGGAAAAGTATTCAAACACTTTTGAACTACAAAGAGCCCGAGTAAATAATTAAGGCCAGTAAATCCGGTGTATTTTAATGAGGAAGCGGCCCGAGAGCTCAGAGCTCTGGAATGCCCCTCTGTGACGGTCTCAAGTGATCCCACATAATCTTCAGATGAAATGATTGTCTCTTTTCTTCAAAATTGGCTCTTCCTAGCTCCTCTATAAAAGAGATCCAGCTAATAGGAATTGTTTATTCATTTCTCCTGAAGTTGGCCTGAGATTTCGGAACAAAATATTGACCTAACGGCCTTACATTTGGTTTGCTTTAAATTGCTTGTTATGAAAAGTGTTGTGAGGCGTAATTGGGCAGTTTTTGCTATTTGCTGCTTTGGTGTAATACAGAATAATTTATTGCTGAAACACATTCTGCTCCTGGTAAGTTCTATGGACTGAAAACTCTGTTGTCGTTTTCATTATAAAACAGCTTCTCTGTTGAAGCACTTTTACGCTGATTTTTAAAAAGACATTCAGAAAAAGCATGTAACCATCTGGTAAGAAGGAATCTCTTTCAGCAAATAAAAAACAGTTTAAACACAGTAAACTTCTTAAACTGTAGTAACCTTCTTACAGCTCAAGTGCAGGCAATAATTCCGTGCTTGTATGAGGATGCGTGTGACTTAGCTGAACAAACTGCTGTGGGGAGGAAGACGCAGCAGAGCTTTAGCGATGGCACTGTAGTAATTTCTAGACATCACTGCATCATTAGCAAGCCCCCGACCTGCCCTGAGATTTGGCAGCAAGTTATATCAGTAGGTTTATATCAGTTTACATGCCCAGGGCAAAGACCAGGCATGCACACCTTAGGGCAGAAGTCAGAGGGGACAGACACCCCACGCTCCAGCACTCCCTGAACTTCAGGTGCCATATTTCTGAACACTCCATATGCTCAAACTCCTCAGCAAACAAAAATGCACTAAAAGACCTTACTGACTGAGCTCCAAGCTGAAAGAAGTCCCCCCCTTTTTTTTTTGCCTGCTTGAATAACGCCAAACACACAGCAACACACTACACTCAATACAAAGCACAGAACAGAAGCCCTTCGCACCCAGACCCAAGGCTGTGAGCTCCTGTGAGCAGGGCTTTGGCAGGGAAAACCTTAGTTCTGGTCCTCATTTCCCAAATTCAGGATGCAGTTTACATTTGCCCATCATGGGCTAAAAACAAGGGAGAGAGAATCACAGCTCAGGGCTTGGTGCTGCTAGCCACTGTCCCACCACAGAAGCGCTCCACTTGCACATTTACACTTCTGCCTTCCCCAGAGCACTTTCAGGAGTGAACAAAATGTAATTGATCTCTCAGAGTTGAGTGACCAGAGATGCTGCTGCACCTGAAAAAGGCACCAGATGTGCAGCTCATGTGGAGCTGGCAACAGCATGGCACAGGCGTGGTGTTCACAGCTCATCTCTGCCACCTTCCAAAGTGCCTCATGTGGGTTCGAATTTGCTGACTCCAGTTTGAATCACTGGATCTTTGTAGGCTTTCCACTGTGAAATGAGCAGCCACTCTTTTCTCATGGAACAGATAACTACGTGCTGTAGTCAAGACTTCTCTCAAATATTTCTTTCCAGCTAAGCTGAGTAGTCTTAGCTCTTCATGCTCTCACTAAAAGTTTTACTCTCCAGCCTTCTTACCCTTACCCTTTTACTCTTCACCCTAACCCAAGTAAGAATCCTGGGATTTGGGGATGGGATTTTCAAAGCAGTCTGAAGAACCCAAGTGATTTAAATCTAATTTAAATTCAAGAAGAATTTGATTCAGCATTTTGAAAAGGATGAACTGGGTTAGAGAAAGTTGAGAGGAGAACAGGGCTGCATCCAATGAGTAGGCTGGGCACTCTTCAGCTCAGAAAATGAAAGAATTAGGGGGTCATAATAGACATCTACAACGTCACAGAATCATAGAATCGTTTGAGTAGGAAGGGACCTGTAAAGGCCATCTGGTCCAACTCCCCTGCAATGAACAGGGACACCTACAGCTGGATCAGGTGCTCAGAGCCCCGTCCAGCCTGACCTTGGATGTCTCCAGGGACGGGGCTTCCACCAACTCCCTGGGCAACCTGTTCCACTGCCTCACTGCCCTTACTGTAAAAAACTTCTTCCTTAAATCTAATCTAAATTTCCTCTCTTGCAGTTTGAAGCCATTAACTGGCTTGGAGAGGACTGACAGTATGGATTGGCTGCTTGCTGTCTCTACAGTGCAAGGACTAACGTCCATCAGATGAAGCTGTCACAGCCAGACTCAAAACCAGAGGGGGATTTTCACACAACGAGAGGCAGTGAACTTCTTGCCGAAGTGACTGGAGGTACCAGAAGTCTGGACGGACTCAAAGGAGAGCCTGTGCAAGTACTGGTGAGAGAGATTTGTAACCCCTGTGGGGTTTTCAAAGAGACAACAGGAAGCCTCTGAACCGAAGACAGTCAGAGGTGAGGGTAAACAAAAGTATCACAAACATTTGTTTTCTTTTTGCTATTCCACAGGTCTTCTTACGGCCCTATTGGCCATATAAGAAAATGCAGACTAGGTAGCCCCTAAAGTACTAGAGTCATCCTTATTGGTGGTAGGCAGATATCCTCAAAGAAACTTTGAGAGTCCACTGATCTTGAAGACAAGGCCACTTAGCTCAACTACCTCGCAGTAAGATATCTGCCTCTTAACCCCTTATCCTGTTTCCCACTCCTAGGTCTGATATAGCTGTCTTTCCTCTTTTATTTCTCTTGAAATGTCTTTACTGTAACCTCTTGGGCTAAAACAGCTTTTCAATAAATACCTCAGCACTGTTGATTTGCTATTAAATACAAGGTTGTGACTAAATTTGTTCTGACTTGCCTATGTGCAGAAAATGATTTGGTAATGCAATAGACTCAGCCAAACTAGACTAGATCAGTCAGAATGCTTTTGTGAACACATAGATTATCAAAATAACTACAAAGTAGTAACCATTAACTATTTTTATAGCATGTATTTATTTAAGACTACTCAGTTAACTTAGGCCAGCTAGCAAGCAGCATAAAAAAAACACCATCATGCTACTGGCTCACCGTGAAATACTGAACGTGCTTGAAATACTGTACATGTGCTGACTATCAATTGCTGTTAAGCACCAGATGCTCTATAATGCCAAACAGGACTTAAATACGGCTGATACATACTAAATACGGCGGTGCAGTGCACAGTCTCCACGTAAGGAAACACCATGGACATACCCATATTAGTCCTGGAACCGAGCTACTAGCACCTCAGAGAGGGTGAGTCCATTTTGCTTTTAATCAGGCCTCCCATCGTGATGGTTACCAGACCTGCTGCTGGAACTATGAGATCTCATCTGTGGCATCTCTGCATTTGTAGATTGGATGTTTTCCTAAACATACTCAGAAGGGGGGCATTTTGATCTAGCCTTTGTAGGTAGTCAAAAATTGAAGGAGAAACAAGTTTATTTTAGAGGATGCTGAGTGTAGAGCCTTCCATGTTTCTCCCCTGCTTTATATGGAGATAAAAATAACCTTAGGCTTAACATGATCTTTCCGTTCGTGACCTCTTGGTTACTTTCAGAGAAAATGTTTATATTTTCAAATTTACTGGGCTTGCAACCAATTAAATTGCAGTAATTATGGTGTGAATATTAGAGCACTCTTCATCCAAATCCATTTTTGACACCATCTATTTGATGGAGAGAGTAATCATTAATGTTAAATGCCAGGTGCCACAGCAAAAAGCTGTGCTGCATGGTTACTTCAGTGACATCCTACTACAAACTGAAAATGGAAGATTTCAAACACAAACTTCCAGAACACACACAGATTAAAAGAGGAGAGGAGAGGAGAGGAGAGGAGAGGAGAGCATCAAGCACCATGCAAGCATTTCTTTAGCAACAAACTTCAAAACTACAGCTCAAAACAAGACATGTAGACTCTACTGGCTGTCAGATATTTTTAAAAGGAACACAATTAATAATATGAGCAGGACAAACCTGATGCTTTATGGGGAACTGTTCCAAGCAGAGGTATATTTATAGTTGGATCAGCCATTATGCCTTTATCCAAAGAGCGCAAGGACAGGAATTCATAGAAGTACTCAGCCTAAGACAAAATACATGAGAAATTGATATATATTTTAATTGCATTCATGTAAGCAAACTATTCAGCATATAAGGTACAGCAAAATATTACTACACTTTTTATTATGCCACTCACTGGATTTGTTTTCTTTATTTCCCTGATTTCTTCTTTACCTAAGCATAATTTTCAGAGAATTTCTTCTTATTTTCTTCTTACTTCAGGAATTGCAAGTGACCATACGGTAAATAGCATACTTGTATAACAGCAAGGAAAAAAGCACGCATACAGCAAACTGAAGTTACTCAGAGAGTACATTTTTTACAACCCACATCTTTTATCTGATCTCAAAAAAATAAATAAATAAATAAATAAAAACAGTGGAGTGTTTCTTATGGCTGTTTTTTTGGGCGGAATCCTCCTGGAACTGACTGGTGAGCCTGGAGGACCCGCCTGTGCCATGGACACACCTTAAAGTACATGCCCACTGCATGATGCAGCTGTGGTGTGAGAATATCCAAGCTTGCTTTTGGTGGATCTGCACAGCACAGTGCAGTACATGTCACATCATGGGGGTGTCATGCTGGGACACCGCTCACAGCTCCAACATGGCCTTGATCAGCCTCAGCTTATTGAATTCTTCCAAGGGTGGAGCTGAGAGCTCTCCCACAGAGAAGGCTTCATGTTACTCACCATTAACCCTGACATAAATTATTTATTTTGGCTATCTCCAAAAGGTGTCGACATGACTGAAAAACTGCTTTCCACCACCTTTATATTACTCCGTATATGCACCTGCGCGGCTGCACAAATTCTAGCCTTTGCTTCTTTCTTCCATGGGACCCCACCCTCTCTGGTGAGTCACCTGCTCAGCATTTCTTCACATGCAATGCAAAGCGGGATTCCTCTTGTCTAACGCCATCCATCTGCAGCGTGGATGTACACACTGCGTATCTGAGGTGCATCTCAGCAAGCCCCATGAGGCGTCCGCTGCTGTCAGAGGAGACGGGCACTCTGAAGGCACAGCTGCAGGTGCACTGAGCAAGGGGATGAACCCTTTCCCTCCAGTCTGGCTTCTCATTTGCCCTGAGGCACGTAAATGATTACAGGTAATTTCATCTGCCACTCTCAGAAAAGCACACAAGGCCTTAGCAGGAGCACTGGTAAAAGTGTATTTTCATACAGCAACTCATTGACAGTGCACAGTACTGCTAAGCCTGCTGTTTAGCTGGGACTGTGAAGTAAAGACAGATTAAAGCTAAAATTCTACGAGGACTTTGAACAGGCAGTTCATGTCTATGAGATGGCAGTCAGTGTCCTTAGCTAGAAGACCATCCCTTTTCTCTCGTAACAACCAGTTTTCCTGACTTACTGGAACGAGACCAGCAAACAGCCACAAAGATGATTAAAGGATTGGAGCATCTGGTGTGTAGGAAGAGGCTGAGAGGTCTGGGGCTGCTCAGCCTGAGAAGAGAAAGGTCAGGTGGATCTTACCCATACACAGAACACCTGACAGGGGCAGTAAAGATGGGAGCAGGCTCTTCTCAGTGGTGCTCAGTGGCAGGACAAAAGGCAATCAGCAGTGGGCTCCTCTGGACATCAAGAAACACTTTTTCTTACTGTGAAGTGGTTGAACACTGCTGTATCTTTCGTGGAGAGGTTGTGGAGACTTCATCTGAAACCCAGCTGGTGCGGTCCTGGGCAACCCACTCTCAGTGGCCCTACTTGAGCAGGAGGATGGACTGCCTCATCTCACTATCAACTCGTCTCAGATCAGCCTCAGCCTTTCTGTGATTCTGTGCTAACTTGAGCTTCTGCTCTAACAGTCTGTGAGAGACCACATCAGCTCCTGGTGGCACCAGCACCAGTGAAGCTCTCCAAAGCTGGACAGAAAGATTCTTATGAAATTCCTTACCAGCCCTGGCAGCACATCCACTCACTCTGTCGGGACAGCAGAGGCTGTTGTGCAGGCATGGAGGCCTCAGAGGAGGACTCACAAAGCAACGGTGGGGAAGGAAGCCATGAAGTTGTTAAGGGTGGGTTAAACACATGGAGCGTATGTGGGAGGGAGACGGGACATGGAGAGAAGTAGTAAAATAGGAGATGAAAATTGAAGTCTGGGGTAATATTCAAAAGGCTGCTTTTAATTAAAGAATTTTTTTCCAATACAATATACCATGCCAAAATATGAAAACAAGCCATAAAGTCTTAGATTGTGAACATTTTTGTTTTCAAATAAAACTTTGGTTCAGAAAAATAATTGTATGTCTCCACACATCTATAGAATACTACAGTGACTGAGTCAAAGCTGCACTCTGTTTCTCATTGGTTAGCTTTGATGTTTGGTTGTATCTAAACCAGGTCATAATGGGCTGGGATATTAAAACATTATGTTCTTACTATTCTAGTAAACAACAACTGGTAACTAAACCAAATAGCTCCAGTTCCATATTTCCACTCTAGCCAGGCTGCTGCAACAGGTCAGCTTGTGAGCCAAAGCCCTTATGTGTAGAAAATGGACTGGAATTCTGTTCTCTGGAGTAAAAAAGATGCCGAAGGACAAAGACAAAAAGAAAGTTTGCTGTGGGAAAGGCAACGAATTGTGCCATGAGTCACAACCTGTACTGCCTTTCAAGGAAGGAATTATTTCAACCAGGATAGAGGTGCAGCAGTGATTAATGCCCAAGGCAGGAGTTAAGTTCTGCTCACATATTAGAAAGATGGGAAGAGGTGTTGCACAAGCAACTGGCTTCTCAGGAAGAAAACCACTCTCTGCAGTAGGGAAAGATGCGTGCTCTCACCATTTCCGTGCAAAGGTCCGTACATCTGCTTAGCTTATGAAAACTGAACTTCTTGACATGGTGTTATCCAAGAAATCATGGAACACTGCGGGTCAACCCAACTAGCACGATTATGGAGCCATGTACTACTGAGTATATTTGCAAATTGTGTGCTGGACAACTTTGGTCAGCTTTTAACTTAAAATACACTACATAAAATCAGTCTAGGGAGGCTGCACAGTGAAGGAGAGTGGTTTAACTCCTCAAGCCTGTCAATCCGAGGTTTGTCTGCCATAATTTCTACCAGTTTTGAAACAACCTGTCTCGACACAATCTCCGCATCCAGTCTCCAGTATTGTCCTGGTGTAATTTGAGTTGATTGCCAATTAACTTGCATTAATCAGCATGACTGAAAAGCAAACAACACATCCTCAGTAAATATTTACCATGTTTCAGTCTAGCATGAAATTTAGTCATGATGGTTAATTGAGGAGATAGGCCTGTGCAATTAAAATCTGGACGTTTGGGTATTGTATAGTGACTGCCACAATTCATACTGTAAGTGGTCATTGTGAGCGACCTGGTAGTGCAAACAAAATGTCTTTGGATATTGTTGAGAGATAATGGGGAAAAAACACAATCTAGAATCCATTTTCCTTTACAGAAGCATTCTCGTGACTTCACTTTTGAGGCCAGCCTATGTACTGTCTGGTATTTGTGGGGCAAAATTTGGTACCGAGGCTAAATCTTAGAGAAACGGTGTTAGAAGAGGTGATGGAGGAAACTGTGTTTGCAATAAAGCGTTGATCTTTGACAGCTGCACACTCCACGTGAGTGGGAGACTTTCTGTTTTTGGCTTGACTTCAACATGCACCTGAGGAAGAACTTTCCTTCCTTGTGTGTGAGTGCTTTGTATGGGACCCTCAGAAACGGAGGGAAGGAGCCCTGCAGTCCTGGTGTGAGCGGTCCGGGGACGTGGTGCCTCAAGGAGCAGGTAGCCCCACACGGCAACCCCACAACTGCTCCCCACGTGGGCAAGGCTCTCAGCAAAGGGAGGAAATTTCGTTTTAGGCAAATAATTCCACAGTCAGGATTAACTTTTATGGACTTTCAGTGGATATTTTCTATAAATCAGAGGAATTTATAAGGTTATAAAAATAATGAAGCCCTCTAACAAGTATTGTAGTGAACATCTGTCGGCAGTTTGGTTTTACACTTAAAATTCCTACAGAACTCAGTTCTTCAGGGCAAGATCTACTGCGTTATAATTTTTTCGTCACTTAAATGCCATGTTGTGCCTACTTTGTTTTTGTTTCATATTTAATCAAAGCACTCGCAGGAACGTGCCTTATGTTTCCTTGATTTACGTGAAAGATGTAGGATTAGAAGTAATGGCAGTACCTTAAAGTGAAGCAGAGTAGCTTAAACTGCTGTATGTCACAGCTCAAGAGCCTAAGGAAATCTGTAGCCTTTCTAACAGAGAAAATAGAAGGTGTGTTAGCTTTGCAAGTAGAGGTAAGAAATGAACCGCATTTCCTTTTCTTTATTTTAAAGAGGCTGAGCATTCTTTTCTGCTGTCAATTAAATGGCAAATATAATCCGATGCCAATTTTCTTCATTTAAAGAAAGAAACTAATCAAAAGAAGTTCCTTTTTATCCCAGATCCATGGATATTTCTGGCTCTGCACATCCTAGAATATTCCAGCATGCATTATGCATAGCAGATGCTCACAGCTGCACATGCCGTACATAAAATCACAAAGTGAGGCAATGTATGTGTTTGTTAGGTGTTTACAGCATGGACCATTGCTTCTCCAAGATACTAACTGCATTAGGTCAGAGAAGTGGGTCTTCAATGTTCCAAGATGAGACATGAAGCAAATGAGATGAATCTCAACCAAGAGGGGAGGCTGTAGCTGCACTGCATGTACTGCATGCTATTCAAGGAGTTTGGCCAGAGTATGTCAGCAGCACATTCTGTTATTGCAGTGCAGTCTAGACACTGCTGTAATGAACAACACAATGATTCTCCTTAGACAGCAAATAAACTGTCTGTCTACGAGGTTTTGTTTTTCTGCCAGAGAAGACAGCTTGGCCTTACCTGCTAAATTGTCCCCTCCTGGAACATGGAATCATTTTATGCGCCTCAGAGACACTCAGAGATGCCCGCCATCAGCCTCATGAGGTAGTCCCAGAGCAGGAGGCACACTTAACAATGCTCAGAAAGTGCAACACAGCCCTCACGGGAAGGAACTCTGAGAAAACCAAGAAGACGGGATAACCTCAATCTCAGTCAGCTGCCTGCTTTCCATTTCAGGCAAAATGCTGGAAAGCTGACAAGGGTATGGGAGTGAACTGAAGCAGTAGGATTAACAAAAGGAGAGATGCACACAAAAAGAAAAGTGGAGATGTTTTAGTGTTTCTATAGGAGGACCCAAACTAAAATTCAACAAAATATCTCAAAGAAAAATACAGTTTGTTACAGTGTTAATTACACATTGATGTACTGAAATGCAGACTCTATCTTACGCCTTCTTTACTCATGTTAAGAAAACTAGAGGACTGAGGAACATCTGTGCATGAGGACAAGGACGTTTTTAACAGTGGAGTGAACCCCTACATGCAACTTCCAACTGTAACCACTTGTGGTTGTAATGGTTTCATACTTTATAAGAAGAATGGTACAAAACCTCTCTGATTTTGTCTGTGAAAGATAGTTAACTGGGGCTCAATGTCGTTTGAGGCATGTCATTGTTGTCTTTGGATAATGTGGAGAACGGGGCAAATACTTGGTCATCTTAAGCTGATATTTTCTCTTGTTAGACTTTTAGCTCTGCAAGTTCTCTAGTATGCGAAGAGCTCATTCGAAACATATCCGAGACAGGAAGCTGACTTGGCAGAAAGAGTGGGGTTCTAGATGGATGCCAGTGAAAAACAAAAACCCAAATACCCCAGCAGGGTGTTGAAATTCACCTTTGTGCGCAGCCGAAGCAGGCTGCCTGAAACACAGTGCCAAGGAAACGCCTCCTGCACACTCCTGTCATGGACTCCTACAAGAGAGAGAGTTAGGACTCTTCAGCCTGGAGAAGAGCAGGCTGCAGGGGGACCTGATAGCAGCCTTCCAGTACCTGAAGGGGGCCTACAGGAAAGCTGGGGAGGGGCTTTTTACAAGGATAGATAATGACAGGACAAGGGGTAATGGTTATAAACTGGAAGAGGGTAGATTTAGACTAGATATAAGGAAGAAATTCTTCACTGTGAGGGTGGTAAGACACTGGAACAGGTTGCCCAGAGAAGTCGTTGATGCCCCCTCCCTGGAAGTATTCAAAGCCAGGCTGGATGGGGCTTTGGGCAACCTGGTCTAGTGGGAGGTGTCCTTGCCCATGGCAGGGAGGTTGGAACAAGATGATCTCTAAGGTCCCTTCCAACCTGAACCATTCTATGATTCTATGATTCTATGATTAAGATATCCTGAGTTGGAAGGGGCCCACAAGAATCATTGAGTCCAACTCCTGGTGTCACACAGGACCATCCAACATTCAAATCATCATATTTCTGACAGCGCTAATCCATTGCTAGTCTGTTATGACAGGCGGCTTTGGTGCAGATGGGAGCCAATCCACTGATGTAGGAGCAGCAAGGGAGCTGGGGCTCAGAAAGCAGGGCCATGCTCCCTGGGGCTGACACCTCGCAAAGCAGCACTCGGACAAACAGATCCAAGCAATTCCCAGGTAAGTACAAGTACGTTGCTGTAAAGGCATGCAGAGTGCAGTTCTTAAAAAAGAGTCACATGAAACGGACAGCTACTCATCAAGGGAAGACCTGGCCTTCCTTACTCCTCTATCTTGCTTTCTCAGAAGCCAATGAGAAAGCAAGAGAGCACAACAGGTTTAGTTCTTTTTTAACAGGCTTTCCGTAACACATTTTATTCCTGCTTCACTAGTTACTTTCCAAAAAATTAAGCTAAAAGGAGACAAAGTTATTAAGGTTTTGATAAATATGTACAGCTAATTACATCTTGAAAGTCTTTAGCAAGGAATGATGTTTCTCAGCATGAACCAGGCTGGAATGTATACATAGTATACAAACATCCTTCAAATTGTTTTCTACCACATCTTACAAACTAAAATTTGATATCACTGCTTTGGGGAAGGGGAGAGAAGCAAACAGTACACCAAAAGAGGAAATAGTATTTAGAGTTCAGATATAAGAAGTGAAAGATGCACAACCCTACATTATCTTCAAATATTTGCGGAAACACACTGTTCCAATATACAGAGAATTGGTAAAAGCTCTTCTACCAGAAAGTTATTTCTTGCTTTGACGTGACAAGGGCTAATTCATTCTTCTGTCACTCAGCAAAAGATGAGTGCTGCCTCCAGTGCGGATTTCATGATCAGAGATGTTCAAAAGGCCAACTTCCTAAGGTTAATGAAAAGGGGGTAAATTATTACTGCTCCTTAGAGAAAACAAACAAACAAAGAAACAAACAAAAAACAGAAAAACAGTATGTATATGTATATATATATATACTGTCTCATCACATTAGTTCACAATGCCATGCAAGTCTGCTGTCTGAACCTGTAACGCATCTCCACAGCTCTATCTACATTGAGAATAAACTGTGAGGTTATTTTCTTCCCCTCACAGCTTGAAAACTAAATGAAAACCTAGGCTGCTGGTCCTGGGGCTGCATCTGTACATAGATTATGGACGGTTAGCAGTTTCAGGCTCTGGATAGATTTATTTATAACTAATAAATTCGCCTCATTCTTTTCAGAGAATGTAAAATAATTTCAATAAAGCCTCTACAGTTAGGGAAATGGTTGCACTAACAAGTATTCAGACTAGTTACGATGGAGATTTGAGCAAATACTACATTTAATTAAACAATCTTTTTCAGAAGCACAAATGTAAACCTTGGAAATGGTGGCTCATCCGATGTGATGAGAGAAAGTTCACAGTCAGAGAAGAGGCTAATCCCCCTCTTGCATGGTGGTAAACATGGATAATGCACACAGATTCATTTTGGCCCTGCTTCAAACTTCCAACTCTTTGTTCTTAAGCCTCCCAGGACAGCTTTGAAGTGGAGGCTAAAGCTCCTCTAGCACACCATTACCAAAGAGCAATCTTCTGATTATGATCTCATGAAAGTGTAATCAATAACTTGCGCAAGTTAAAAGCGTGGCAAATAGCAAAGGTCACCTAATTGGGCCTTTATTGAGTCCATGTGTTTCACTCGTGGCTTTAGCTGGCACTCCTGTATCACAAATATCTCTCCCCGAAATGTAAGCAATGATCTGTCCTGAAAATTACGAAATCTCACAGCAGCTTCTGTCAGGCTGCAGTCCTAGGATCTCAAAGGGCGATGCTTAGATACGCTTGTGTAAATTATTTGAAAATTAGATGAAAGATACACTTGTGTGTATCTAAGTGGTGTTTAGAGGCGCTTGCAGCACCTCTGAAGGCAAAGCTTTGTTTCTTCACTGCTCAGGAGATACTGATCTTTTGCTTGTATTCCAAGCAAGTAAGTGTTTAAAAATTATGGTGAATGAGTTTTGAAAAAAATTCAGCTCTTTTCTGACTAGTCCTTAGAAAGACTTCCCTAACACTGCTTTCTTGTAATGCCTTCTGCATGGATTCTAAATGCCTCTTTTTGTGGATATTCAGACTCATTTTGTTCTTGCTTTGTGGACTGCCATTCACCAAAGGAAATTCTAGATACTGCCTTGAAAGAAGAACTAAAATCATTATTTAAATGGAACCTTTGATCAATATATTAAAAACAAACAAACAAAGAAAATCCTGTGTGTGTTTGTTGTGTACCTGAGATCACATTGAGTTGCTTATTGAGATAAGACCTCAGTCTGTGGACATATGTTAGTGCAATATTTCCATGTACCACACAGACCTCCATATAGGTACAGCCTCCACAATTATACTTTGTCTATGCTTATCTTCATTGTAAAGCGGGGAAATATTACCTTACCCCAGTTTCTGACCAGGAACTGAACAGTTTCTGCACACAACTTTTCTGTCTTTCAGACTGTTGCATAGTTAGAGTCTGTACAGCCCCTAGCCGCTGTCAGTGTATCAGCCCTTTCCAGCTGCCCAACACCTGTCCTTTCTGCCTTCTCTTTTTTCTTGCCACAGTCCTTCAGAGGGGATTCAGATGATGAACCTTGGTGAAGTACCATGCTGCTTTTCCTTTTTTCTCCTTCTGCTATGGTCCCTTTCTTCAATGGGATTAAGAGGCACTTTATAGGTTAAAAGTTTTGTGCAGATATCTTGGTGAAAAATAAAAGTATTGTCCTGATTGTAGGTAGGGCTGCCATGACCAGGGCAATCCTTCACTAGAGGAATATAAAAAAATGAGGAGGAGTTATATGAGTCAGGATAAAGCTGAGCTTCCAGACAAACCTTTCACACAAACTTGCAGGAATAAATCCTGCTCCAAAAAATATGGAGTTTATTTGTGAAAGCTACGT
Organism: Penelope pileata; assembly: GCA_013396635.1. Classification (NCBI taxonomy): domain Eukaryota; kingdom Metazoa; phylum Chordata; class Aves; order Galliformes; family Cracidae; genus Penelope; species Penelope pileata. Next base: position 483,206 of record WBMW01006460.1, on the reverse strand, counting down.
CCTTTGGCACATGTTTGTCATGCTTTTAAGCTTGAGGCAGTGCTTACAGAATCACAGAAACATAGAATCATTAAGGTTGGAAAAGAAAGACCATGACACTCAACCACCAGCCCATCACCACCGTGTCCACTAAGCCATGTTCCTCAGTGCCACATTTGCACGTTTCTTGAACATCTCCAGGGACGGTGACTCCACCACCTCCCTGGGCAGCCTGTTCCAGTGCCTGACCACTGAGCAGGGAGATTTTGTGACCACGCAGGGTATGACCTGTCTCAGCTGAGGATGATGCTGTTCTGCACTGAAGGTGCCCAAGAGATGCAGCAGAAGCTGTGCCCACCCGGATCAGGGGAGTCTGATGCTTCCCAGCAGCCTTGGGCAGAGCGCAGCAGGTGAGCTCCGTCGAGGGGAACTCCCGGGAGGCACCAGGGAGGCACCGAGGAGGCACTGGGGGTGGACTGGGGGGCACCGGGGGGACCACACGAGTAGAAAAAGGAGTGGCACTGGAGCAGAGCCCACCTGAATGCTCCCAGCACAGAGGAAAGGGACGTGCAGCTGTCTAGACAGCAGGATTAAGCACAGGGAATGTGTAAACTATTTGCAAACTTTTCAGACTCTGAGGAACAAAGTTCTTTTTTTTGTTTTTTTCCCTTCCTTTTCTAATCCTTTCTACCTTTCAATTTATACCTTTTTTTTTTTTCTCTCTCTCTAAGGAAACAGAGGAAATGCTATACCAAAACCACCTGTGTTAATGAAATTTAGAGAATTCTTACAGTATCCAGTTAAACAGTCAAAATTCAGGAAATACCTGTGAATAATGTTGTACACACAAACCTAGCTCTGTCTCGTTGCTTATACAGGACATTAAAACCTCATCAAGTATATGATCCCATGCTAATTCTCAGCTATGACATACAGCATAGTGCAGCTTCTTCTACAGCTGGAAATCTCACAAAGCCAAAGAACTGGTGCTGAAGTCCTGCAGGTTTCCTCAGAGCAGGGGGCTGTCACAAATGCTGAGCAGCCTTTGAAAATCTGGCTCAGTAATTCAACCAGGTGCATCAATAGGCAGACATGCAGAAAAGTGTGCGATTGCAAACTGCACAGTGCAAGACATGCAGAGGTCTAGGGGAAATACGTGTGCACATAAGGGCCAACCACCTTGATTTAACAGCTTGCTGCTGTGGCCTTTTAGCTGTGTCTAGCAAACTGAGGTGGGTATGAGCTGGAAGTGGCAGAAATGGGAATGCCACAGCTTGCTGACCACGAGGTTCATTAGAAACGTTTTTAGGGGAAACGTGTATGGCAGAAAACTCTCAAACCCAAACCATGTTGATGATATGCAAATACTCATCCTCATTTCCAAACACAGATTTTTAAATAAGTAGAAATCTGTTTTCAGAAAAAGGATGATTTAACTGTGGGGTAACTGATGATTTAGAGTATGTAGACTATTAACATACTCTAAAGGAAACCAGGTGGTTGGCACACCTCACTGAGAAGGTGCACTTCCTGTGTTACACTCAAAGATACGTTTAGATAATGGCTGGGTTTTCAAGTGGCAGGATGGACACACTGTAATCCAAGCCTTTTTGTGTTTACAAAGGAGTGTCTTCAAATATTTTCTATGCATTCAGAGTGGTCAGTAGCTCATCTTGTGTTTGATAGAAATACAACTTACACTTTTTACCATAGGAGCTAATGTAAGCGCACCATTAGTAGGCTGTCTGGCTTACCTGTGAGTCTGTAATCAGAGATGAAAGCAAGCTTCACCTAAACACCTCTTTGCTGTTTGACTGTTGTCACAGGAGATACTTGTGCATTTAAAGTAAAATGCCCTATGAAGGCGACTGGGGTAGTAAAACTGGATTGTGGACGCCCCTTTCCCTGCTCTAAACCAAGCAGGGGAGAAAGACCTCACTGCAGTCACCCCATCCTCATGGGCAGGGACGAGGGACACACATAAAACCAGAGACAGATGTTTCTGTTTGGGGTGCTGGGGATGGGAAGAGACAGGGAAACAGACTTCACGAGGAGCTGCAGAGGCTCCAGGCTCTATGCCTCCTGGTAACCACGCACCCTGCCAGCAAACTTTGGGGTCCTCATCTTCTTAAATATTTCTCCATTAACTTAATGGAATGAGCTTACACTAATTAATTATATTTTATAGGGTGAGAAAACCTCACTTTTGGATGAATAAAGCTCTCATATAAGCAAGTTAAAAATTTTAAAATGTTTTGAACGTTGCAATCCCACTGTGAGGTTTCAATTAATTCCATTAATTCAATATGAACAAACCACAGTAACACTGGCAGCATGGCACCAGCTATGTAAATGATGTTTACCTGACTGCAAATATTTGGCAGCACAATTTAAAAGGGTCCATTAAGTAAGGAGGATATTCACACTGGTAGGACTCACATCTGAACTCTATCAGTGGGCAGAGTGATGTGCAGACTTCGTCCCATTAAAAGAAGGCTGTTGTTATGGCAAGTAAAAGAGTGCAGCCCCAACGGCTCCTGATGGAGGAAAGCCCCTGACTTCTGCCTGGGAGGGACAGTGTGAGCTTCCCCACCTGTACCCACCATCAACACGTCGCAGCTCTGACTGGACGGGAGCAATGTGTCGGGTCATAAACTTTCAGCTGTCCCAGTTGCCAATACAGAAAGCTGATCAGGCCAACTCAACCCGAATAGATGTTCCTGAGCAAAACTGAAAGGAAAGAGAAAAATAAAACAGCACACAAAATAAAAAAAAAAAACAACCAAGGTAATGACCAATATGCCCTGCAAGTAAAATATTTCCCAGCACTTAATAGGGCTGTGCATTTCATCTCTTGCCTGTGACTACGGGTCCAGACAGCTGCGCCGTGCCTCCTCTCGGGCAGACCGTGGTGTGCTCAGTGTGCAACCTCTCTGTTGTCCCGGAAGGTGGAGGGCCCTGCCCCTGTGGTCTCACAGCTGTTTGCAGCTACTCAATGTGTGTGTGGCTCCACAAGGAAAAAATAAATTTGGTTCAAGCCGGTCACTCAATCGACTCTGTTTCAACAGTTTATTTCCCAGAACCTCTGCAAGAAAGTGAACTGGCTAAGGCTCAAACCTGGAAAAATGCAAGCAGTGTTTACTGAAGTTTAGAGGAACAGACTGAAGGTGGTACTTGTACTCCTTACTGGAGCTACTCAGTGGAGCTGATTTTTTGCCTATGTGGTTTTCAGTCTCAAATTCCCATTGACTATATCAATATTCGCACATTTGCAAGTCGAGAGCAAGTAGAAAACGTTTCAGGTAGAGCCAATGTTCTCCTGCTCATCAGAAGGCTGTGATCTCACCATGCCTTCCTCATGCTCTCAGAAAAAATACATTTATAATCGCAGTACTGAAAGCCCTGAACTGGTTGTGATGGCCAGGGTGGCCCGAGACCTGCTGCCTCCCCACCACCGCGTGGCCAGGGCTGCTCTGCTGCTGGATTCTCTGCTCGAGCGCTCGGAGCTGGTGACAGGCCTTCTCATTAGTGGGCTGCTGTTGGGGTAATTTGTTTTCCCTGGTGCTGGGCCAAAACCTGGGGCTGGGAGATTGCCAGGTTTGATGTCAGGCGTATTTATTTCCTTAAGCATCAGTTGGGTTGAGGTAGCTATTTACCCAGGCTAAGGGGTAACTTCAGAGGGTTTGTGGGATCAGTTCTGAAAGCAGTGTTTGGTCTCTAAGTTATTGATGGAAGTATTTGGCAGTGATGGCAGCAAGTGCTGGAGCAGCTGGAAGGTAATTGCCCACTTCTCCCTGCATGGCCAAAGAAGCTGGATTCCATGGGCTGGTACAAAACAAAGCACACTTTCATACAGAGATGGAAAAAAAAAATCAGGCTTTTTCTTGTTTGGTTGAAACAAATTCACCTCAAATCTTTGTAAGCCTTTACTAAGACATCTCAGTCCCACAAGTGCCTCTTCTCCAAGGCAAGTAGACCTGCCAGGCCAGCTCCTCCTCAGCATTTCTGTGCAGCTAAGTGGCCTCCTATGAATGGACTTTAAATACGCAAATGCTATGGGGGATTTCAAGTATCACAGATGTATAAAGTCTTCTCAGTGCCGCCATACAACAGTACCACTATCTTGGCTTCATCCATGATACTTTTTCTGAGGCAGATTTTGCTTTGCTGCTTTGCTGTGATTGTATAAGCCAGCCCTGGATTTGTGCCAGCACCCGGCCCATTTTGTGTTAGTGGCTGGCTTTGTGGATGAGAGGAGAGCAGTGGATTTTGCAGGTTCTTCTTCAGTCTAACAGGTCTTGTCACAGACCAGGAGGGCTGGTGCCACAGCCAGAGGCCTGCAGGACTGCCAGACCAGCTGCCGGGACACCATCCCGGGGCAGAATGCATCTGACCCCAACGCACGTGTGCTCACTGAACTGGACTTCTGTTCCTCTACACAACTGGCTCAGCTCAAATTGCCACAGATAGGCCACATGCTTTTTGTGCATGGGTCTGAACAACATTTTATATGAGAAGAGCCAGTCTTTCATCACATCATTACATGTACTTTATTACAGTCACAGTTAATTATAACTGAGATTTCGAAATGTCAGTCTCCACAAACCAAACAGAAGGCAAAAAATGTGTAGTTAACCACACGTTCAGCAACTTATCCAAAATATGATTGATTTTGTGTTTCTTCAATATACCCTACATTAAAAAAAAAAAATTACATAACAGAAAATACAAATAAAACTATCTTCCCACATTCCCAGACAGCCACTGAACTTTATACACATCACTCATTGCAGAGAACACCGTTTGTTTAGTTTTGTTTTTGTTTTGAACGACTAAGGATTGCAATGCAACTGCCCTTGCTGTTGTCCTTTGCTGTGCATTTCGGGTGACTGCATTTCCCACTCTGTTTGCTCGGTTTGCATTCTGATGCAGTGAAGAGTTTGGCCACAAACAGTTAGGGTTCCCTGAACCTTAAAAAAATGAACAAACTAACAAAAAGAACTAAACAAAAATTTCTGATATGGTTTAACAGCAGAATAAAAAAGAAATGAAACAGCATGTTTTAAAAAGTGGATGGAAATGAAAAAAGGAAATAAAGAAAGAACAAACTTTGGCAAGCTAAATGTAAGGCCACAATAAGATAAATCAAAAAATGTTTTGGGATACATTTCCTTGAAAGCTTTCAAAATATTAATAAAGTTTTCTTGAAATTCTTTAGAGCTGTCAAGTCAATGGGGCTAACAGCCGAAGAGGGTTCAAAGAAAACCTCACAGAAAAAGACAGGAAAGCATAAAAAATCAGAATAAATGCTCTGCATTTGTGTTTATGAAGGAAAATCTTGGTAACTTCCTACACTAGAGCTTTGCTTTATGAAGCTTAAGGAGTTGTTTCAAAGTGAGGTTTCTTGGGGCTGGGGGACAGGGCAGAGAATGGTAACAAAATGCATGAACCGGATGGTGTAACCGGGGAGTGCTGAGGTACTGCACACCATATTGCAGAGACCCCAGCTGCTGGGACAAGACTTATTCAGCCAGTCTTGGTGTCAGAGGAACATGGCAAGAGTAATGCTAATCCTTGCATAGGGCTCCAGTAAGGACTTGGAGAGCTAAGTCTGAAATTTCTCCTAAGGAAAAGTAGACACAGAGTCAAATACGGCACTTAGGAAGACACGGCAAACTGTGTTCAGAGAGAATGCGCCAAGTAGATAGGAATGACCTGGTCAGTACTGCCCAGCTGTTTCTAAAGAACCTTTGACAACGTCTCAGACCAAAGCCTCCAAAGGACATAAGCTGACATGGGATAAGAAGGAGGCGGGTTTGTGACTGGTGACACACGGCCAGTTCTGCAAACAGTCTGCAAGTGATCAGCACTTATTGTAGTGAAAACAACTGCCCAAGGCATTCCAAAGAGAACTGCACTGTTGGAAATACCGGTAACAGTTGTATAAGGGGAGATTTACAATGAATTGGCAAAGTTCACTTATGTCAGGGAGCTCACAGCTGAAGCCATCTGTGAAGAGAAGGTTATCATGATACCTAATGGCAGGTTGGTGGGATCGCAGATGAAAATCAGTGCTGATAAACAAGAAGTGACACACGCAGGGAAAAAACCATGAAACTTCATGAGGCATTTCAAATCTGCCAGTAGTGTTACTCGGGAAGGAATGCCCTGATGACTACAGCTGGCTCCTTGGTGAGATCAGCTTAGCCATCAGTAACGGTCAAAAGAGGAAGTGGAAAATCAGCGTCTTTTAGAAAGCTGTAGAGAACAAAATGGAAAGCATTTTTATGCCCTTACAAGTCTGGTGGGCTTACATCTCGAACACTGAGTTTAAGTTTGGGCAACCTTCTTTAAAAGAGCATGGATGATGTAGAAATGTAAGTAGGGAAGATTCAGACAAGGATAAGAAAAACAGTCAGAGGAATGGAGAGATCTCTAAAACAAAAGACACCTCAGTAGGGTGCTGAGAAGTCTGAGACACCCGAACAAATCATCACATTCAAAGCAAACAGAAAAGCAATGTTTAGCACAGCACATACGAAGCTGTACAAGGTGCTCGTTTCTGCACCCATCTCCTCCCAGCCAGGCCACAACGTGATAGGTACAAAACCGTTCTCCCTACACCCAAACCTGCCTCCAGTTTCCACACTGAAGGTTCCTCCTGTACTCTTGTCCATATTTCTGACTCCTTCAACAGCACCAGTGCAGGATGGATGACTGTGGATTGATCCGCAGCTCCTGACGTCACCAGCAGTGTACTGACTGGCTTTGGACATCCACTTCCCAAAACCCAACCTTTTTTACATTAACTTGCCCCTTACTCATCATGCTGCAGATAACATCCCCTCCAAGTCGTGTCCATTCCACAGGACCGATGGCTTTGTGGAGAACAAACCACCAGGCATTCATCCCAGGAGAGAGCAGTATCCATCAGAAAATACTGGGAAGCTGATCTTGATGTTGCCTTTGCGGTATCTCTGAGAAATGTTTACACTGCCTAAAAACTAAAATGTTTTGTTAAAAATAAATAAGTATGCGGAATGTAAGTGCAGATTCATTGGGAGGATCAGAAAACACAGTTTTGGACTCTTAAAAGTCTGCATGTCCTCAACTCCTAACAACCTTGAATTCTCTAAATGTCAAGAGCTTTATCAATATCGTGGGAAACAGCGCATTGCAGAATGACCCTGAAGCTCAAAGAACTCAGATGATCAGTGTGAAAGCGGTGCCATCACCACACGCTGACACAAGAAGTAAATGGGATAATAATGTTTCAGATTCATTTGAAACATCAGTTTTGGATATTCAGGCAACTAGACTCCACTAGTTTTGAACCAGGGAAAGCAGGGTTCAACTGCTTCAAAATGAAAACTCGGAGGACTTTGGGAACTCGTTGCTCTGAGCTTAGGTACACAATAATTAAAACTAAAGTCAGCATGATGCAGATACCCACTACACTGTTTTGAAAGCTGTGGATCATGCCATATTCCTCACATTTGCACATGGCTTAAGAAGAACATGGTTTTGTGTAGTTATTTGATACGTACAGCGATCGTTTTGCTAGAAGCAAGCCATTCACTCTCGATCCAAAGTCTGGCTATACCAAAGAACTCTATGGAAAGCTCGATTCCTGTAGAAGTAGTTAAATGCATTCAGAAATTCTTCCAGTCAGTTCTCATTACGGTTAGTTTGTTCTTTTTATTCCATGGCATTACATGTGATGGCACTAACTTCAGGCCAGTAAAGCATACTTAAGAAATCAACATTAAGTTAAGAAATTGCCTCTAAAAAGTTGATGTTGACAGAAAACATTTTAATTTCCACAAAGACTACAGAAGCAAAGCATGCTGGATTTTATATTTCAGAAAAACTGTTAGCAATGTGGGGAGGCAAATCTGTACGTATTCACAACACAGAGCCTTGGAGCTTGGGGTGCCCCATTAGCCCCAGTGCTTTACAACAGTTCTGTTGTACAGTGCAACAACTACTGTAAAAGCAGTGAAAATGCTTTATTACTTCAGCTTTTTCGTTAAAAATATATTGGAATATTTATAGAAAGGCTGAACAATGAAAATCTTGAGGAACGGTTTATTTAACACAGCTTTACACTGCCGTGTAAAGAGAATAATTGCGTAGTTTACACATACACCATGTAAATTACTATGGAAACCAGATGTAGCTTACACTACAAGGTGCCTTGTAACTCATCTCTGCTGAGCAATAAATCCCCCTTTTACTCCTTGGCAAAACTCTGAGAAACTTTACTGCTGTTTTCTATCAGCAGATACAACAGATGGCTGGCACATGCCTGCCTTGCTAAGTGAAGCGGGATCTCCACAGCATTACTCTGATCCCTGGTGGCATGTCTACAACACTGAGATGCAAAATACCACAGCTGAACAGAATCTCGGTATTAAAGGTCTGGAGCTGTGCTCTCGATACGCGAGCCCCCTGTCCGAAAATCATGCTCGCAGTATGTAAACAGCTTCACGTTCCACATAGAAATTTTGGGAGAGAGGTCAGAAAACAAAGTATTTCCTCTGTTTGGTGACATGAAACCACGGAGAAGGTACTACTGTAAGTCCCAGGAGCACAGCTTAACGCGATTGCCTCGACCAAACTTCCAGAACAGCCACACTTTTATTAGAAAAAAGAATGAATTGCGAGTGTTACACATTTTTAAAGCTAAAAAGCATCCCCGGAGTCACTGGGTATGAATAAGGTATTTATGAAAAGTTTGGCAGTCACTTTGAAAAAAGTTTGCTTTGGAGAAATGTATGTTTTGAAGTTCACCATTCTTTGTTTTCTTTTAGCTTACCCAGCAAATAGTCATGTTTGAAGGGAGCAAAGTTTTGTATCCCTACTGTCGTAAAGTCCGTAGTTTATTAGCTTTCCTCAGGACAAGGAAACCAAACTTCTCCTGGCATAGCTGCTGCTCCATTTCATCTTCACAGCCAGGTCTCAGCAGCGTAAGGTCATTTCAGAGGCGTCCTGAGCTACGTGGGGTTGAGGCCACGTTGCTGAGATCAGAACCAGCCTCCAAGAGCTGGAACTGCATAACTTCCCTCAGCTCCACTTCGAAGTACGGAAATGATGCTGGGGAATACAGCGGTAACATCCAGCCTCTCTCCCTAAGAGGTGGGCATCGATTCGCTCTGCTCATTGTGATTTCGTGCTCAGAAGTGGCCCAGCCTCTCCAGCCCCCCCGATCTCTTAGCACCTGTGCTCCAGCGGCAGAGGTGCTCGCAGACAGAAGGCGTTTCTCCAGCATCCTTTGTGCCACTCCTCCCATCACAAAATGGGATCCTGCAGCACACGGCTGCAGGACCAACCTTCTTTTTGACATGCTTCTCCCCACCAAGGCTCGCCCATGTGAATTTAACTTTATTGCCATCAGCAATCCTGCTGAAAGCTAAGCGTACATATCTGTGTTAATGGACGTGGAGCTTAAATACTGGTCCTAAGCTCCCACATGCTGCAGAGGTGACAGTAACGCTGCAACCTTTGGCACCCTCCCCTGGAGTCACTGGGCTGCGCCATGCTGCAGTGTCAGTCAGCCCAACCACACCTGCTCTTCTCACTGGGTCTGCCAAGCACAGCCCTCCCCAGAGGAGGAGACCCCCAAAGCCATTGCCCTTTCTTTTGCCAAACCACTCCAGAGTAACAGCAGGAGGGAATGCCCGAGGGTCCCAGGGCTCGCACTGCCTGCTGTGTGCTGCCTATTGCCACTGGTTTTTATCATCTTGCCAATCTCTGCAACAGCTAATTGACTCAGGTAGCAGATCTTCTAAACTGAACATTACATCTGTAATTGTATGTTAAAATCCATGGGTAAAAACATGAAGTGCATAATGATGCAACAACCCTGTTCTGCAACCCTCGAGGCTTCCCGTAACATTGTGACTTCACCCAAAAAAGCAGGGATTCAGCATCTGGAGACACTTGCATTTTGTTTGTTGGCTTATTTTTCCCTCATACTTCCTAATATTCAATTAGGACTAATGAACTAAGGACTGAAAGCAACTAATGATTTTCTTTGATCAACATTTTCTAAGGAAAACAGCTTTAGCTGTTTATAAGGCACAGTTCACAGTATTAGAAATACAATGTCTGAAGGCGGTGAGTTTTCCCACTTTGGTTTACAGAACGCAGCTACAGCCCAGTCCTTACGATGTTGCACTCAGCACACAGCTCTGAGCCTGAGCACGGAGCACACAGCAGCGCAGGACGGAGGAGTGCTGCCACACTCCAGGTTGGGTTATTTACCCCCTGCGATTCACATCCCTGCTCATCCCGGGACCAGGGAGGTACAACCTATCCACGGGATCCTCACACCTGCTCTCTGTGGGGATAGGCAGGGACACGAGGCAGGAGGGGCTCAGCCCCACAGCTGTTGACAGACACAAAGGGGTCGTGGCTGCTGACAGAGGCTGCAGCGCATACAAGGGCTGCTCCGAAAGTAACGCCTCCTATTTTATGATGTTGCGCCATGATGTCAGAGGCGGATGTTGGTGGGATGGCAGCAGAGGTTGAACCTTCCCACCAATATCCCACTCTGTGTTGTTGCCGTGTGACAGATGGCAGCAGAGGGGCACTCTGACACAATGGCCTCTGACATGGGAGTGCGGATGGAGCAAAGGTGTGTCATTGAATTCCTCCATGCAGAAAAAACTGTGCCCACTGACATTCATTGACACTTGCTGAATGTTCATGGAGACCAAGCAGTGGCTGTGAGCACAGTGAGGGGTGGTGGTGTGTTTCAGCAGTGGTGACAGGGAGCACCTCCACTGGTGCAGATTGTTACGTGTGGCATGCAGGCTCTTGTTCACGGTTGGAAAAAAAGCTTAACTAATTGTACTGACTGTGTTGAAAAACAGTGTTGTGTAGCTGACAATTTGCTCTATCAAGTGGTGTTATTGTGCTGTTTTATCTGTCATAGTTTCTATGGAAATAAATAGGAGGCATTACTTTCGGAGCGACCAGCCCCAGACGTGTTGGGGCCCTAAAGAAATATCTTCCCATCTCGGGTGGGGTGACAGATCTGTAAGGCACGAGGATGGAGGACTCTGAGCAGAAGAGGTTTCAGTGTTACCAAACGGGTGCCGGTTAAAGGCTGCTATGCAGGGAGCAGTCCCGTCCTACGGTACCTCGTACGCCCTTACTCTATCAACAACTCGTATGTTTGCTTCTCCTCTCCTCATCTTCCCCATCCCCTGCCCTTTCCCCTGACATGCAAGATCCCAGGCAGAAGTGTTCTGCCAGAATAAAGGCAGCACTTCCCTGAACGTCAGGGAAAACTTAGGGAGGAACTAAAAACTACCTATCTGCAATTATATGTTCAAATTCACGGGTAAAGACATGAAGCAATGCAACGAGCCTACCTGCAGGTAGGTAGGAACAGAGCTGTCAGTGACGGCACCGTGCCCACGTCCACACCTCACGGCTGACAGCTCCGTCTGGCAGCGATCCCCTCACCCAGCACAGAGGAGGGGGGGCTGGGAAGGCTCTGCCGCAGCTCGGAGCGGTCCCGCCCGGCTCTGAGCGCTGCGGGGGGAGCGCACAGCTCCCCGCTGCCTCCGGGCACCTGTCCCTGCCGAGCAGCCCGCGGGCAGCCCGAGGGGGAGCGGAGGGGACAGGAGGGACGCACTCAGCCCGACACAGGACCATAGGATCGTTAAGGTTGGAAGAGACGCTGAGATCATCACCTCCAGCCGTCAGCCCATCACCACCGTGCCCCTAAGCCACGTCCCTAAGTGTCACATCTACTGAGGGACACCACTGGATGCCTCAGGCATCCCGCACCTCCTTCCCCAAAAGAGGGACTTGGCTCACGGACAGCAACAGGAGCTGACGGAGACACAGCGCAGGGGACACACAGCCCTGAAGCGCGCCCACTGCTCCCGGCGATGCAGATCCCAGCTCCCAGCGCACGGACGGAGGGGAACCCCGACGGCCCCGAGCAGTCCCTGAACCCCAGGGGGCCGCCTCCCTCCCTCCGTCCCAGGCAGAGGCGGGGATCCCGAAGCTCCGCGCAGAACCCCGGAGCCTCGGACAGCGGCAGCCGCGCCGCTGCCATGGAGCGGAGCCGGGACAGCCGCGGAGCTGCCGTTACGGATTTTACCCACGGGTTTTTTCCGTGTCCGCGCTAACTCCCGCTAACGCGTTTCAGCTTTGTGCAGCCGCAGCCGCCGGGCGCCCGGGCCGGGCCGCGTTCCCTCCGGCCCCGCACGGCACCTCTGCACCCCCGGGGAGAAGGAGCCGCTCCGTCGCGCTCCGGACCTCGCCGCTCGGAGCCCCCGCCCCGCACGTACCCGTCCCGTCGCCTGCCACGTGAAGTTCATGGCGGGGATGCCCACGGGGACGGCGGGCATCCTCTGCTGCGCTTTCCTGAAGTCGTGCGTGAACGGGGCCATCTTCCCCTCGGACACGATGAGGACGTCCTCCTCGAAGCCTGCGGAGGGCAGAGGGGGCGATGCGGGGCGATGCGGGGCGATGCGGGGCCGGGTGCCGCCCGCCGCCCCCCCGCCCGCTTACCGATGAGGACGCGCGCCTGCTGCGCCCCGACCCACAGGTACAGCGTGTCGGGCTGCCGCGGCGCGGCCCGCAGGCACACGCTCAGCGCCCCGCACAGCAGCGCGGCACGCAGCCGCCCCGCCGCGGCCATCCCC
>WBMW01006460.1:455475-470443 GCA_013396635.1 Penelope pileata | reverse complement strand
CGCCGCGCCCCGGCCGGAGAGAGCGCCCCGGGCCCCCAGTTCTCCACCCGTGGACTCCGGCGGCGCCGCGCGGAGCTGCGGGACTCAGGGCCTCTTCCCTGTAATTAACGTGACAGACGTCCTGGAGCAACTGCCGCCTCCGAGCTGAGAGGGGTAAATGGTGCCTGGAGCACACGTGGGCCGCTCCAAAAGCAGTGCCTCCTGCTTAGACAAAGAGCACAGTAACACCATTTCACAGACCAGATTCTCAGCTACAAAATACTGTTTTTCAGCACAGCCACCACCATTAGCTGCGCATTTTTGCCAGCAACGAACAAAAGCCTGCATACCACGCTTGTAACAATGTGCACCACTGGAGGTGCTGCACTGTTTCACAGCTCCTATGACAGCGTTGTTGCCAGGAAAATGTTGCCCACAGAGTCCGTATTTCATTGGCCCAAACCGATGGAAGTCAGAAGGCACCAAATCCGGACTCTGCGGAGGGTGTGGCAGGACTGTCCAGCCAAGTTTGGCAGTGTGCTCCATGGTCTTCGAACTGGTATGGGGCCTGGTGTCATCGTGTTGCAAGGGAAAGGCTGTGTTCTTCTCTGGTGCGACTCTGGAAGTTTGAGCCTTCAGCTTTAGCAGTCAGCATCACGATGGAGCACTCAGAGTCAATGGTTTGTCCAAGTTCCAGGAAATCCAGAAGGATCACCCCTTTCTGATCCAAAAGACAGCGCACATCACTTTACCCGCTGAGGGCTGCATCGTGAACTTTTCCTTCGATGGGGAATTCACATGTCGTCACTGCATGGAGTGCTGTTTTGACTCCAACTAGGAGTGGTGACACCACATCTCATCACTGGTAATGATATGATCCAAGAAACTGTCACCTTCAGCCTCGTATTTGTTCAATAGGTCCTGACAGACTTGCATACAGCGTTCTTGCTGTTCCTGTGGGAGCATTGGTGGGTCTCAGCTGGAACAAACTTTGTGATATTCCAATGTTGCCACTATTGTNGACTTGCATACAGCATTCTTTCTGTTCCTGTGGGAGCATTGGTGGGACTCAGCTGGAACAAACTTTGTGATATTCCAATGTTGCCACTATTGTTCCCAATGCACTGAAGCCGATATCCAGCTCCATCCACGGTTCCCTGGTCACAATCTGCTGATTCACACGAATGAGCTGATGGAGACACTCTTCATTTCGTGGTATGACAGCTGTGCACAGTCATCCAGAATGTGGCTTGTCTTTGACATCGCTGTCGTCACCGCTGAAATGCACCACCACTGCCTCACTGTGCTCACAGCCACTGCTTGGGTTCCATTGACATTCAGCAAGCGTCGATGAATGTCAGTGGGTGCCATTTTTTCCGCATGGAGGAATTCAGTGCCACCCCTTTGCTCCATCCGCACTCCCATGTCAGAGGCCATTGTGTCAGAGTGCCCCTCTGCTGCCGTCTGTCACACGGCAACAACACGGAGCGGGATATTGGTGGGAATTGGTTCAACCTCTGCTGCCATCCCACCAACGTCCGCCTCTGATGTCGTGGGCCAACATCATAAGTGGGAGGCATTGCTTTTGGAGCAGCTGCCATACTTGGGAAAGCTGGCATTTTGTGGTCCTTTGTTCAACGACATACAAAACGTACATGAAAAAGAAGAACTATTTTGTGAGCATGGCTGGAAGATCCTCTCAGTTCCACAGGAATGCATCCCGGGGGTGTCTGTGGCCTGCGCTGATGCTCGCCGCAGCTGGCAGCATCCCCCTGTGGTCTGAATGGTCCATAGGGAGGGTGGGAAAGCCACTGCCTGGAGCCCACTGGCCATCTCAATTCATATAAAAATGGGGAGAAAATGGTTTAATAATAGAAATGCACACGAACACAGGTGTTAATTTTCATCCCAAAGGTGCTGCTTCCCTCAGAGGTCCTGAACTGGTAAATGCATTCTGCGGTTGTTTGCTCCTCTGTGGTGAACATGCCTTCACTTATTCTGAGTACAACATTCCGATGTTAGGACATATTCTGTGCTGTAGCATTAAGACAACATGAACGCAGCCCCCCTGGAGACTGCAATGCTGCACACCGCAGGTGCAGGAGAGGTCTCCTGCTCTGTATTGGTTATGACAGTGCTTTCCATCGTCCCTTCTGCTGCTTCTCCTGCTGCAGCCCTGGAACCCCCACTGCAGAGCTTGGGACTGGCACAGGTCTGAAGCAGGCTGGCTACCAGAAGGACAGGTGTTTGCAGGGCCATTGCCTCACCTGCTGCTGGATTTAGAAAGTGTATTGCGAATGAGACAGGAGCTTGCAAAAACAAAAGCGAGCATTTAAGCCAGCAAATACACACTGCTTTAATTTAATGATTCTTAAATTGTAGTTTTCATTATTTTGTATAAAGTCAGACTTTGATGGCCTCCTTTTTTAAAGGAGCAGTGTACACACTTTTATCAACTCATTACCAAGTTGAGCATTGCTATCAGCCCAAAGGCATTGATGACGCAGCTTCTGCCTGGGCCTCAGGTTGCAAATGCCATTTCCAGAACCAATTTCATCACTTTTATCAACCCTTTCTGCACACGTGCATTGCCACAAGCCGGGAAAGCAGAACCGGGTGGAGCACATCGCACAGCTACGCTGCCTGTGAACATCCTGGCAGGCTTCTGTGCGTGTTGGTAGAGAAGCATAGGTCTCAAAGTGTATTCAATACCTTATGGAAAGCAGTTAGCAGGGTAGAAAAAAAGAGACACCCTCTACATGTCCTGTCTGCAGCGGGAGGTGCAGCCTGTTCTGTTCTTGCCCATTGTTAAATATAAGAATAACTTCATGCAGAAGAGGCCTTAGAGACATCCCCAAATGCAGCGGAAACTTCAGTCAGACTGCACCTTCTCAGAGAGAAAACCAGCCTGCCATGGGATGCAAACCGCAGTGATCCTGTCCATGCTATATTCAGGACCCTCTGAGGTTGCTAATATGGTTTGTTTTCCTATTTCTGCATCAACTCACTCTCGTTCAGCTCTTTTCTGACAGTCTTGGTTACTTCAATCTGTTTGGGACAGACAGCCTCCTCCTGTCGTGCAGAGAGGTACTGGGATTTATCTTTCCCACCTTGTTCTGCGCCCAGCGATGCTGAGTTCAGCACAGTTTGAGAGAGTTGGAAGATCTTCGCAAAGTGAAAAATGAAGGGGAAGATGGGAGAAGAGTGGATGCAATTAAGTTTCTACCTTAGAAATGACAAAGAACATGAAGTGCTGACAGCAATTCATCCTTTGCAAAATTATGATCGTATTGTACTAAAGGAAAAAAATGGTGTGGTTTATGCAAGTTACTTTATTTGCAACACCAGCTTCAGAGAGTTAAATTCCTACATATTTTGGAGGAGCTAATGGGCAGATTTGATAAATGCTGGTCCTT
The DNA here is from genome assembly GCA_013396635.1 of Penelope pileata. Classification (NCBI taxonomy): domain Eukaryota; kingdom Metazoa; phylum Chordata; class Aves; order Galliformes; family Cracidae; genus Penelope; species Penelope pileata. Next base: position 467,048 of record WBMW01006460.1, on the reverse strand, counting down.
GGAAAGGAGTAAAATGTGTGAGAGCTGTATGCTTTGTTGCTGAAGGTGGCTGCTCAAAGGCCTCTGATGCTTGTGTCACACACACAGCATTAAGAGCTTGGCTTCTGCAGCTCCGGGATCACACAGGTGTCTTGGAGGCAGATCCCATGGTCTGTGACCTGCTCAGCAAGGAAGCTCCAAGTGCCTGCGAAATCGAAGTAAAAACCAATCACATAGTTGCCATTTCTCAGAGATACAATTAAAAAGCATACCGAAATCTTTGAGGAGCATCCTCAGAAAGCTGTAGCCAACGTTGTCTGAAAAACCCATCACAGTGCCACTGCCTCAGGAGCAGAAAGACGAGATTTATGTTGTCCACACCATGGTAGGGGAGAATGGACATGAGAAGGATTACAGACACCATAGCCTCAAATCACAGCTTGTGTACGATAAAGAGTATGTGAACTGTAAAGGGGGAAAAAGTCACTTTGAGCCTTGTGTTCCCCTCTGGCATCAAACTGCGTGAGTGAAGGAAATACCCCAAATCACCTGGATTTCGAGGCGCGGCCCCTCAGTTGCCTTCTCCTGCTGCCTTCCTGCTGCACGGAGCTGGATCAGACACGCACCGTGAGCGGCCGTGTGTTGGTACACACAGCGCTTTGGGCAGCACTAAGGGAAGCACTGTACAGCCCCATTGCCCTCCATGTCCAAACTTCCCCATGAAACAAGGAAGGAAGGGAGCCAGGGCAGCAGGGCCAGCCCGCCCGTCTGAGTGCAGGTCCTGCTGAGACCACGTCCCCAGCACCTCTGAGAGAACCAGAGAACAGCAGAACATGGGACGCATGGAGCAGGGCTGCCCGCGTCCTGGGCTTTGTGTGGATTTGAGGGGTGGTTATGTATGGCAGTGGGAGAGCTGCTGATTTCTCAGCTCCTCCTTTCCTGTCACTTTTTTCTCTTTTTCACTGTATTTTTGCAGAAAAGAGAACCCGGCTGCTTTTCTCCCTGAAGCAGAACCCCTTAGGTTCCTTAGTTTTGCTGTTTTCCCTACCATGAAGCTGAAGAGATTCCCATCTCTCCGGGAATGAGATATCTTGAAGGAGTGTTTTTGAGGAGCTCCATTCAGGATCCACACTTGGGCAGAAGACAGGAAGGGCAGACAGCTGTCCTGCTCACGTGGGAAGCAGACAAAGGTGTAATGATACGACCCAGTAGGAGGGAAGCTGTTTAAGAACATCACTCAGAAATAAGTGCAGTACATGGAGACAAAGCTAGGTGGAGGGAAAAGTCACACAATGAGGCCATGTGAACGCGCAGAGAACTATGTCATGAACAAAACGAACTCATAATTAGGGCCTCTTACATTCCTAACCGTGGAATATTCCTCCCCCAGCAAATTATTTCCTTCCACAGAAATTTTAATTTCTCTGTTCCCCGGCGCATTCAAGTATCGCTTTTTGTTTTCTATCTCATAGCATTTCTAGCACTTGCTAAGCTCAGTTTCTCCCACAGGAGGGAACGCAGCCTTCAGTGCCTTTCTGCTGCAGCATTTCTCGGCAAGGGGCAGACCAAGGAGGGGCTTTCATGTGGGAGCGGCACAGAGAACCAAAAAATCTGCACTGACGGCAAAGGCTTTTCAGTCCCTTGGTAATGAAGGGCAAAGAGCTGGAGAACTGAATGCCAAAGGCTGTAATTCAGACATCCAGGGAAGAAAGTCAAGGGAAGAAATGCAGTAACAGACCCAGGACAGGGTGTCAGCAAATTCAAAAAGCACAAAAGGATGAAATCAGCAAGAGAATGTGACATGCCTGGCATTAAACACAATATCTACAAAACTTTTTAATCACATTAACCTTCTTTCATATTTACTCAATGACACATCTGAAAATTATCTAATTATAATAGGGTATTCTGAGAAAATAATAGACTGCTCAATCTCTGCAGAGGTCTGACACTGCTTTCTGCTGAAGTCAGTAGACATTGCAGAGGACTTTCGGGCTGTGACTGCAGCAGGCAGTGAGAGCAGGTGCCTGAGCGATGCACAAAAGGACCTACACCGCTTGGAGAGCTCGGCACCAGGGCTTCTCCTTGCTATTGTTCCTGGAGAAGGAGGTTTGTGCAATAGCCAGGACTCAGAAATACTTTCATACAAGCGGCAAGCTGCAGAGAGCAAGTAAGAGCCCTTTTGGTTCCAGAGCACACAGGCAGCACCTGAGGTGAGCACAGCAATCTCTTTGCATCTTTGTTCACGGATTGATGTTGGCCTTTACACACAGTGGGGTAAGACTTGCAAAGTTCTTCTCATACTCTGTACCCCCAGCGAGGACTGTGGCTTTACTTGACAAGCTGAGCGGAGTGAGGATGCTAAATGATAGAATCACAGAATCATTAAGGTTGGAAAAGACCTCTAAGATCATCACATCCAATCATCACCCCATCACAACTATGCCCACTAAACCACGTCCCTCAGTGCCACATCTGCACATCTACAGGGACAGTGACAGTGACGGTGACAGGGACGTCCCTGGGCAGCCTGTTCCAATGCCTTACCACTCTCTGAGAAGAAATTTTTCTTCGTATCCAACCTGAAACCTTATGCAACTTGAGGCTGTTATGTTTCATCCTATTGCTGTTACTCAGGAGAGGAGGCTGACCCTCACCACATCAAAGCCTCCCTTCAGGCAGTTGTAGAGAGCAATAAGGTCTCCCCTGAGCCTCCTCATCTCCAGACTGAACAATCCCAGTTCCTCCAGCCACTCCCCTTAAGATCTGTGCTCCAGACCCCTCACAGCTCCGTTGCCCTTCTCTGGACACACTCCAGGGCCAAGACAAATAACTCCAGTGGAGAAACCCAGAGGTTCAGTGAAGGAAATGACGGAGTATCTGGAAAGTGCGTATGTCCTCAGCAACCCCCTCGTTATATCAGATACAGCACCACAGCATTACCAGGTGTCAAAAGGAGAAGCAATAATGTCAGAACGTGGAGCAGCTGGAAGTTAAACCTAAATTCTGAGAGCAGCAGATAGATAAGGAAAGTGTCAACATGTATACATATCTGTAATGGGCATTTAGTGACTCTTCTGCGGGATGAGTGCTTCAGAAAATCCTAACAACTGCAAACAGATTTAAAAGTGCCCAGACTTCCACAGTTAGCAGAATGGATGAGGGAACTTGTATAGCCAACACAATGTCAATACAAATGATGTAAAATGATGCAAAAAATGCTGAACTGTGCATAGTAAATCAGTTCCTAAGGGAAGGACTAAGGAGTAATACATCCTAAAGCATGGCTTTAATAAATGATAATTAAAATAGGAAATGCTCCAGAGAGTCAGTAAAATAAGCCATGGAAAGCAAAAATGTTAAAAAAGAAACCTAAAACCAAATTATGAGACAATGATACAAAATACATGTCACAGGGTCATGCACAATATATGGAAGCAATTGAAGCGCTTACAGTTTTCACAGAACAATTCTGCTTCTTTCTTGTATTTATTTTCTTTCACAAGATCCAAGTAGATCCAGATGTATCTAAGAATGGGCCTGTGGTTGTCCTTGAGCTTGGGATCCATAAAGGAGCATGGAAAACATGCCTGGGGAAGAGGAGAAATAAAATTATGTTTAAGACCTATTGGATGTTGTTTTTACTGAGATTGCACAATATTCTCAATGCCAGAGAGTGTAAAACAATTTATAAATAAAATTGAAGCATCATGTCAAAATGATACATGTTCCGTTGCATATATAAAATGTAGATTTAACCACTAATGTGAAGGTACTGTACTGATCAACAAAGCTGGCTAGTTGGCCGTTTGTGGACTGTTGTACAAACATAACAAATAGCAGAAGTACACTAAGCTGAAAATGTGCACGTGTGATTTCGAAAACTTGCATGCAGGTAATTAATAATGGCTACTACTATCTTTAGCTGGAAGCATTTCCCTCCTGTCTCTTTCTAGATGATTTTCCAATTGATTTCAGTCAGATTTGTGAATGATTAGCATTTCTAAGAACCGGTCTTCTATACTTCTGAACTTGGACATTTAGAAAATAATTGAACACTCTGCAAAGGGCCCATCAAAAAGTTTCGTTTGTGCATCCTCCCTGTGTTACTTCCTGAGCTTGCAGCAGAGTTCATTCAGTTTTCCTGGCCACAAACCCACGAGACAAGGCCTGTACTCCTATTTGTCCTCTTCCAGCACCCTACCTCAACTGTCAGATATTTTCTTGTTTCTGCTGTTAACAAGGCTTTAAAAATCTTCCCTTCATGACCTTTCCCATGCAGCTCTTCTGACTGTGCCTGTTTCTGCACATCTCTCAGGGTCTAATTATATCTGCCCACTTTGTTCCTGATTATGTTATGACAACTTTTCTAATTTCATGGTTACATACTGTTTTTTTCCTCTGGACTGAGTAGCCAACTGGCATTTTATTTTTTGGCTGACTGACTCTGCGACACAGAACATTTTCTTTTAGTACATCTTCTGTTTGTTTATAGCATATAATAGTAGTTATCCTGCATTTAATTCTATATAATTTCCAACTTTATTATCTCTAACAAGAATACCATTCACAGTAACAAAAGTATAATCCTCCGAAAAATTCAGCAAGTAGAAGACCAAGAATGGGGTGGGGAAAGCACTGGAATGGAATTCCTACTTGACTCTTCTATAACATTTTCCATCTTCATTCTTAGAGGATTTTTACAAAGGTGAATCATCATTTCCATGTGCCTATGGGAGAAACTGAGTCACCTGAAGAGGAAGTGATTTGCCACACAGCAAGGCAGTGGCAGAGCCAGGAGCGAAGTGCAGGTCTCTTCCTTTCCCCCTTGGTGCCACAACACGAGCTCAGTTCACAGCTCTGCCCCGGCTGTCTTTATGACCCCAGGTGAGTCATTTGGGTCTTTTATTCTGCTAACACGGGAGTGTTTTTACTTAATTTAAGCATTTTTTTAAGATTACTCACGGTACTTAAGATAAAGTAGACACTTAAATGTGTACTGAGTTTGTGTCTTACTGTGTGCCTTGGTTCCCTGTACGCAAAGCTATGGTATTAATATTTCTCTGCCAGATTGTTTTGACTGTTTCAGGTTGAGAGGGCAGAAAGCTGTTTTGTTCTCACTTCTCACTCAGCTCAGATCAGAATTCTCTGTATACCCTCCACTTGTACATCGGCCACATACAGGGGTGGTTCATTTTTTCTCACTGGTTCTTTGCAGGGGAGAATTGTTTGTTCAGAGCACTCTTACATTAGGCAGCACCTTATTTTTCATACCGTATTTACTTTTTTCATGGAAAGTTTTCACAAATACTAATTTTGGCCGGGGGAGCCTTTGTCCATAGCTGATTAACGGTGGTGAGAGGAGCCTCTATCCTGTTGCTCAGTGTGCGTTACCTGGTGTGCTAGTGGTCCCCAATTCTGCAGCTGCGCAAGCACTATCTTCCTTTTCCGCAGACATCTGGAGCACAACTGTTTGCACCCTGGATGAGTCATGGTGCAGATGAGAGGAGAGTTCACCCCTTCACCTACCGCTCCCAATGCAGGGGGAATGGAGAGCAGAATCGCTGCCTCATTCCCCTGCCCTGTCTCACCTCAGCTGCACAGGGAGCTCCTCAAAACATTTCCTCCACATTTCCTTGTAAGAACAACCCTTCACTGTCCTATAGAGCCTCATGTGGTGCACAGCAAACACTTCAGCATTTGTCTCCTAATTTGTTGTGTATTATTTTGCTATTGCTCTTCTGCTGTTCCCTCTGCTTTCTTCTATTCCTTTTACCTTCCTTACTTCTTTTTTTATAGTATTTCCCCTATTTCTACTGTTTTTTATCCTTGTTTCATTTTGATGTCTTGGGTTTTTTTCCTTTTTTTTTCCCCTTTCTTTCTTTCTTCCTTTCTTCCTTCCTTCCTTTCTTCTTTTCTTTCTTTCTTTCTTTTTTATGCTTCTTTCCCACAAGAAAAGGGGGCTGTTCCACTCTAGCCCAAATTCATTCACATGAAGATATGGCAGCAAGCATTGCTCCTGTCTGGCTACGCAGGAAGAGGACTAGGGCTTTGCTGCTGTGTGCCTTTCCCAGAAGTAATATTGGAGCTGGTCCAACAACTTACAGTAAAAGGACTGCAGTTCTAATGCAAGTTCAATAAGGTTTTTCAGGTCACATACAATAACCAAAGTGGTCTGTCAGATGTGTCTCTGGTCTGAGAAATGGCATAAAATCTTTGGCCAGGATGCTACATGGTACAGAGTGGACTGGAAGAATATGGCCTTCACATGAAACCTAACACATGAAGGAAAAAGGGAAATCTCTGGCCCGTAGTGACCGTCGAGTGTTAAGAGCAAAAGAGCCCATAAGCAGGAGGATGTTCCTGCGGGGCCAGTTTCTGGGCATCCTTAGCTCCATTCTCCAACCAAGATACTCAGCCACGTTGACAAAGGAGCCCACCTTAGAAGAAAGCATATTTTGCTTACAGTTTTGTTAACCTGAGACTACTAGTAGAAGGAGAACATTAGGGTGGTAGCCATCTTTTCCTGAACAGAGGACAGACACCACAGATGACTTCCAGAATGGTGAAACCTGGTCCTCTCTGCCGTGCAGTGCCCAAACACTGGGAACAGCAGTTCCTGCCGACTGAACAGAGACACAGAGTTCAGCACCTGCCAAGGATGAATGTGGCTGACTCTTGGGCTTGCTGCCATGCCGTGCCCCAGAGAGCAGAAGCTGAAGTAACACAGCAGAAGTGATTAGCAGCATGGCTTGGGGGAGTCAGGTAAGCAGTGACAAAAGAAAACTTCCGATGTGTCATTCTCATAGATGGGAACTGAGTGCAATAATGTTGTCTGTACAGGGCAGACAACCAGAGCGTGCCCTGCATGCTAGAGACTCCCATGATATGACACAGAAACTTTTAGTTCAGGACAAAGCTGCCTTTAGAGTGGAGATGTGGATAACTTACCCGTAGGCCAACACTTGCTGTTGTGAACACTCCCTAAGTGTTCTTGATTTTTATGAGAGAAAAAAAGTCATAGAAATGCAGCACGTACTTGGAGCAGGAGTGGTAGCCCTTATTGCTGCTGGGGCTTCATTCCCATCGCCTGTGAGTCATTCTTATGGAAGTTCTTCCTCCTTCTGTGGGAGAAATTTTGTGTGTGGAGTTATTGACAGAGAAAATTGCGCAGCTTAAGGAAGTCTTTTAAATATGCAAGGCCCACGCCACCAAGCACTAGGATTGATTCAATACTCAGTAAAAAGCTGAAAGCAGGAGAGACTGATATGTTTGTGGCAGTCTGTGCTGCTGAGACGTAAAGAGCTTCCGTAGGAACATGGGATTTGCTAAGGGCTGCTGGCTTCCTGCCTGCGTATCTTGCATGCAGTTCTGACGGGAGGTCAGGGAGGCAAGTGTGCATTCAAGAGATAGGGAATATCTTCTTTTGTGTTTGCATGAGTACAAGAGAGCAGTGAAACTGGGTGAAGTCTCCATCTACAGCAGTGCTAAGAATTTTTTGGAACACACTGAATTTAGTGCTTTGTTTATTTACTGAATAAAGTGAAATCCAAGCCTTGTGGGTCAAGAAATGCATTATAATTAGCATTAAAATGAAAATGTAAAAAGTAAACTTCATTCATTTTCTTAAATGAATGACAGTTCTTCTTTTAAACATTATTAGATGAATGAAATAAACTTAAGTTTTCAAGACATTAGCACTGGATCAAAGTCAGAGATAGAAATGTAACGGTGAGCTCTTTGTGACTAAGAGTACATTGTTCTTCACATTGCTGCCAAAGACTATCAGAGTCCCAGGCTAAAGTGCCATGTCTACACTTATATTAAAGGTTGTTTAGGACATCACCAAAAAACCACCTCAGGTTTATTCAACATGTCTGGATCCCACATGGTGCTGAGAAATATTGTTCTTAGGTAAGAAAGGTACAGGAGTATGGGAAATGAGGCATCTCTTAGTTTTCAGGGTTCTGTCGACTTCAGGCTAATGGGATTCCTTCTCAGTATCCTCCTGTGGTTAAGGATGCCTCTCTAGCTTTTATTATTCCTCTGTCCTTGAAAGCAAGCTTTTGCAAGAGGTACCTCATGGAAGGAAGTAAATGCTCACAGCACAGAATAGCATATTGCCAGGAGTTTTGGCCACAACTGTGCTAGTAGGGCATCATATATGTGTAAAAAGAACTCTGTCAATTCTGAGTCACAGATATGTGTTATACCTTGCCAGAGCTGCTGTATGCTAAGAGTAGTCAAACAATATGAAGAATACACTGTCTGACCACCAAGATCAGCTTCACTTTTTCCTTTCCAAGTTTAACTGAAGTACTCTGGAGGTAATCTGCTGCAATGGTTTAGAGAATGAATGACACCACTGGTTTGTCACCTACCTTAAATGTCTGTTACAGCATCCAGGAGTCTTCTAGCAACAATTACTCTGAGACATAACAGGGCAAGAAGGCCTTAGGAACCAGCAGCTGACGGACACTTCAGTACTGTATGAGATTTATCCTTTCTCTGTGAATAGCTTCAAGGTGGACCTCTCAACCACTTAACTGCCTCTGCTACAACTGCACTGTTTCTGGTAGTTTCCCAAAAGAATATTCTAGAAGGTAAAAATTTACTTCCACAATAAACATCAGCAGTAAGCCACTATTTTTTCTATTTTATTCCTACCAGCCTTGTTTCTATTGTTTTGGTGTGTTTTATGTTTTGTTTTGTTTTCCTATTAGATTTTTTTCTTGTAATTTCTTAGTCACTCTGTCATGAAATCTACCTTACAATAGCTGGTGTTCTTCTTTAACCTCAGTTCCTGGGGAGCTGGACAGTTCAGGTTCAAGTTTTAAAATAAATACATGTAGCCATTCTGATTCCTGAGAAGAACATTGAACACACAAAGCAAATTTCATTGAAAGCTTCAAATGTAAATAAAGCCCCCTTTTTTAAAGGTATATATATTTTTAAGGCACTCTTGAGTGGTGGTTTTTTTTTTTTTCCACCATACAGAGTCAGCTGTAATGCCTCCAGCAGTCCCATTAAAATGAATATAGGAACAACACCATAATAAAGTGCACGAGGAGTTACATGTCATGATCACAGATGAATACTCAGTTGAGAACATGCCATTCTACAGATCAATGTAGGATACCTAAAAGGCAAAGTACTCACCACAGGAAGGAATTCTGTTGCTTTATGAACTCACTGACTTCTAAACTAAGGTTGTTCCCTTTTAGAGACAAGAAGTGCACAGTCATAGCAAGTTATCACAGTTCGTGGGAGCTGAACTACTGCGGGACACTTAGGTAAGAACTGCAATCTGGAGACAAGTGGCCTCTTTGTGGAATGAAGGTATGTGCTCACACAGAGCAAGCAGTCCAGTACCAAGCGGGAAGTATGAGCAGGAGACACGTTGTGGGTGCCCACATCTCTGCCACAAACAAGCAGCAATCCAAAGGCAAGAGGTGGCGTAAATCTTTTGAACATTAATAGGGTGCCCTCAGGAAAGAAAAGTATATCAGCAAAACACAAAGCTGCACTAAAAGACACACTAATCCTAGAGAGGAAACTGTCATTCAGAGAGTCTGAGCACTTACAAAAATTCACAGACATAACTTGAAATAAGGAAAGAACAATAAAAGCAGTATTAAGATTTTACTTCAAAACCCAGGTCCAGTGAGATTGGCAGAAACACAATTGCTGACTTGTAGAAGAACACAATTTCACTGCATGGAAGAACTGGAAATTTCCTAAGAACATCAGTCCTTAAAGATGAGGGGAAAATACAAAATGTTTGAAAACCAGCAGCCAGTTTTCCCCAAAGAGCGGTCTCCACCATCCCTGCAGTCACTACCTTTGAAAGAGTGTCTTTGTTTAGTATCTACTGAAAAGATCTGCTACCTGGACTACCAATCTACACTAATAAATAAACATGGAGATTTTGGATTGGTAGCATCCTTACTTCAGAATCAACCAGAAGACATATTTTGAAACATTTCAAAATATTTTGGCACACATTTTAAAGCGTGACTTGGAATATACAGACTTTTCAGTCAGCTGTTCTGTGTATCTATACAACATAGTTCTGCAGGAGATGATTAATTTGTTGACAATTTATAGTATTCACTGCCCTCCTGCTGCCAAGTAAACAGGTTTATAAATGAATTAATGCCTTTGTTGTAATAAAAAGCTGGAACATATGAGTAGTGTTGGTAAGATCAAGGGATCTTCACCTCTTCTAGGACAGTACACATCCTTCTAACAAAAGGAGGGTGCCAGAGTGGGCCTTAGAGTGGGTGCACTTGTCACACCGTTATCAGGCCCCGGATGGACTGCTGGTGCTTTGGGCAGTGCAGTGGGCAGCTGAGAGTAAGCACTGAATGTGTGTGTGTGTGTGTGAGGGTATTCAGAAGTGTAGCTCAAAGTGTAGCTGTTGGAAGGTTTGAGCTGCTCCTCCCTGAAGAGAAGGAGCAGAGTGTCGGAAGCATTTCTCCTGGTGTTTGGAATATCAGTTGGCTATTTTCAGAGGGGGAGATCAGTCAGAGCAGGTACATTTATGTTCGTGGTTTAATGTGTGATAGAGTTTATTTTGAGTGTAGTCTTCCTTAGCTCAGTATGTTGCTCTAACACATAACACTGTTGCACGTGAAATGGTTCCTCAGGTGGAACAAGCAGGAAGCCCTGCACAGCAGCACCATTCAGTGCCCCGTTTGCACCGACCTTTCGGCTTCAGAAAAGCTATGTTTAAGGAGGCTGAGATCAACTATGGCTGTTCTGTGCTTCCAGGTGTGGTTGGTCTGAAAGCAAGGGTGGGGTACAGCCGTTACTCATCGCAATTCATCATCTTGAAAGATGGTTTCAAGGCATTCTTCTAGCTCCGTGGTCTGGCTCAGCCTTCAGCATACAGCTACTGCACGGCTGCCTGCAAGCATTCCTCAACGACCGAGCTCCAGTTTTGACATCAGCAGGGCACAGTGGGCTGTGAGGGGAAACGTAGGACTGTTCTCATCACGGATCCTGCTTCTGGACCGCTGTGTGCGCAGTGCTACGAGGCCAGTCGTAGTCAGGCTGACATGGATGCAGAGTGCTGCAGCTACAGTGCGCTCATCGGTGGGCAAGCTCAGGGTGCTGCCATTTGCATTGGACAGACAGAGGCATGCGGGCCAGGAGGATGCTCTGAAGCCTCCACACAAGGCCTGCGTGCAGCGGGGCAGTGCTGGAGGACCAGCACACCCCTCACGCTCTGAGAAACGCAGGGGTGGCTCATCTTCATGTGGGCACTGCCATTCTGACACACACACGTTTGTGTATGTAGTCAGTTCTGCTCCATATTTGAAAGAGTGAGTTTTCCTTAAGAAAACAGCAGCACGCGTTCAGGGAGCGCTGAACCTGACGAGGTGATGCCCGGGTAACTGCTGGTGGCCGAGCAGCCGCGCTCCCCTCACGGCGGCTCCGCACGAGGAGCGCTCCCCGGGCGGGCTCTGCGGCTGTGCAGCGTTGTGAGGCTGTGGCTGGGACGCGGCGCTGGGGACGTGCAGCGATCGCTCCGAGCGATACGAGCCCCGGGGCAGGGCAAGACGGGGCACGGCAGGACGGGGCGGGACGGG
>WBMW01006460.1:444823-454868 GCA_013396635.1 Penelope pileata | reverse complement strand
CGGGAGGAGGAGGAGGAGGCGGCGGCGGCGCGGAGGCGAGCAGCGCCGGGCCCCGGCACCGCGCCGGACTGCCCCGCAGAGCCCCCGGCGCCGGGCCACCCCCGCGGGCGGACGCGGACAGCGGTGATGCCGCAGAGCCCCCGGGCGCCGCCAGGAAGGCCACCAACAACCACGTCCTCGGTGGTGCTGCCGGCAGCTACGGCGCCGAACCCAGGGTCTATTCCGCTGCCAACAGCCTCCCCCCGGGCGGGAGCGCCGCCTCCCTGAGACTCAACCACTCCAACCATACGGGTTCGAATCATACCTACCTGAAAAACACCTACAAGAAGAATCTCTCAGAGCCCGAGGAGGAGCTTCTCCAGCAGTTCAAAAGAGAGGAGGTATCCACCACTGGAGGCTTCAGTGCACATTACCTGTCCATGTTCCTCTTAACTGCTGCATGCTTGTTCTTTCTGATACTGGGATTCACATACCTGAGAATGAGAGGTTCTGGAGTAGCTGAGGATGTGGGAGTCAACAGTAAGTATTAGGTCAAGGGTAAGGGCAGTTTCTTTCTGCAACTGGGTGTACTGCTGCTAATCCAACTCTGCATTCCCAGGTGTTCCTAGCAGAGCAGCTCTGGGTTCTGCTGTCCTGCTCAGGACAGAGCCCAGAGAAGCAGGCTGGCTTTCCTTGAGGGGCCTAGCGAAGCTTGCTAGGCGTCTGAGGATGCACCCAAACCCTGGTCGTTCCCTGCTGTAATTTGTTGATACCTTGTTTTCTAGCATGTGTTCTTCACAGAGCAGTTTCATGTTTTGTTCAATGTAGAAGATACGTGGTTGATAGAGAATCCACGAGGTAAGGCTTTCGCTCATCTCAGAAGATGCACCTTTGGATGCCTGGGATTCCTGCAGGGCGAAGATTCCGCTGTAGTTGCTCAGCAGTTAAGCAGGTTGCCCTCCTCTATGTGTGTGGAGGCTTGGAAAGGGTGCTAGGCTGAGATCTTGTTAACGCTGCAGGTGCCTTTGTGCTGGAATGCTAGACCTGTTATTATTTTCTAATATGTGCTTTTTTTTCTGTATTTACAAGGGAATATGATTATACATGAAATACTGTTGTGTTTTAGTTTGAACTTCACAGCATTTTTTTAATCCCAAGTTATTTAGGGATGTCTTTAATAGCAGGAAGCAACTTCTTGGAATGAGTTTAGAAACTACCATTTTCTATTCCCAAAGCATACGAAGATGGAAATGTGCCATTTCCACCTAAGGAGACTCTAACATCAGAATGAGAAATCATGCCGTTGCTCATCAGGAGCAAGGAAAAGTTGTGTAAAAAGCTAGTTTTGGAGTGGGAGAACATCAGGAGATTCCTGGGGAACTGTTCTTGAAACTGTATGTGGGGTGTACGTTTGTGCACAAAGTATTTCTTAGTATTTGTATAGAGAGTATGGAATGTGTATTGCCATGTGCAAACGTGATTACAAGTGCCTTGTATAGAGTGATCCTGCTGTTAGTTTGGGATCTGCTGCACTGCTGCAGGTTACAGGGCAGAAATATTGGCATTGGTCGTGTTGGCTTTTTGGTGTTTCTTTTAGAAATTTTTCCCATTCAAACCTTATTCATTGCATTGTAATAGCAGAATAATTTTCTTAATTTTTTTTTTTTTGCACTCTTCTGCAGGGGGGATGGAGACAAAGCATTCAGGAAAGACAGGAGTGGCAAGACGAGAGCGTTTCCCATAGTTTCTTTGCTGTCCATTTGGCTCCTAGTAATGTCTGTTCGGCCCTGTTTGTTGGGAAGGTGGTGAACACACGTGGGCTGAGATGAGATGTAGTGTGGTGTGCCCGTTGGGACCGTTCATCCACAGACTCTGTGGTTAACTTCTGACCATAAATGCCAGAGACCTACGTAAATGATTTTATCTGCTGATAAGCTGTGTAATTCTGCAGACGTGCGTTAGATTTTTTACCTCTAGTCTTAAATCCTTAAAATCTGGTGATTTTAATAGAAGAGAAGGCCTTTCAGCCAGCTCGAGTGAAGGTCCTAACTGTGGCACTCAGTGGTTAAAACTTGCCTGTTGCTCTGGCTGATGAATGTCTCAGCTATGCAGGTAGCAGCAATAGTGAGAAATCTACTCAGAACCCCCTGTCTTGGAAAAAAAAACAAAAACCAAAAAAAAAAAAAAACCAACGACTTCTATTTTTAATGTGTGAACTTTCCTACAGAAATGTGGGATCGCTCTCTTGAGTATGTTGTTAAGGTTGACGTGGCTGGGACTGGTAAGCAGGGAATTACTGGGCTTTGCTTTGCTGTGGCCGCCCAGCCAAGGGTCTGGTAGCGCAGTGTTGCCTGGTGGTTCAGTGAAGCCGGTCCTTGGCCCGCTTCTGTTCCTCCTCTGCAGCGAAACTCATGAAAGTGGATTTTCTGAGGAAGTGTTCTGTCAGTGGCACTCGCGTTTCTTCTGTCCTTCCTTGCAGCCCTGGGTTTAGTAACCTAACAGGAGGGATAGGGCTTGTTGGAGGAAGCAAACAGTGCTTTTTGTAGCTAGCTCCTTTGATAGGAAGAGGATCAGGCCGCAGGCCACCTCTTTTTTTTTTTTTCTTTTCATAATGTAGGAATGAGCAGGGAATTACCGTGCACATATGCTCAGCACACACTCGGTGAATTCCTACTTCTGGAATGTATTTATGTGGAGAAAATGCAGTAGGCCCATAGAACGGACAAGAATAGACAGGACAGGCCAAGAAAGACTCATCCCTGCCGGGAAGGGAAGAAAACCAGTCTTCTGTTAGATGTTTCCCTAAGCTTAGTTAAACACCATCCGAGTGAGCCCTTTGGTTCTTAGCTTACGTGGGTGTATTGTGTTTTCTTCTTAGAAACAGAACTGATTCATACATTTTCATTAAAAATAATAAGAACGTAGCTCAAGAAACAGCCTTTCAGTTAGGTAATTGGATACTGTTTTTCTTTCTGTCTTTTAGATGGCTTTAGGTAAGACTCCATTGGTTGTGAATGAGTTGATTATGGAAGAAGTCTGTTATTTTCACCTTGAGAATATTGCTGTAAAAATGTTCTGGGATTGAACTATACATACGTCAAGAATTATCAGAGTTATGGTGAGAACGTAAAGCTAGTTGTTCACGTATTTGAGCTGCTTTTTTTCCCTCATACAGGGAGTGGTGCCCAGCAAACTTTGAGCTGGTTGTCTTAATCGTTCCTTTTCTGAAGTGATATTCAGTCAAAATAATGTGGTATTCTGTGTGACACACTGAAAACTATTTGTCACTCCAACCAATACTGGCACTTGGATTTGTTAGGTTGTAATGTGAGTGCAGAGGAGGTGCTTGGTATGGGTGGAGACTGGGAACAAGGGGTTGGAGTTGGATTTAGGCTAGGTAAAACAGCGTAGATGAGAAGTAGAAAAGATCAGAAGGGGGTTCACATCATGCAGAATGGTGAAGTGATTTTTTATTCAGAGCTCTAGAGTAGCTGTGAAGTGCTCAGTTTTTCTGCACATGGGGCAGACAGTGTTGGAGGACAAATACAGAACAACGAGCCAATTATCTAACCTATGTGTGGTCACTTGATGTAAGATTTTTAGGCATTTTGTTGTCTAAAAGGCTAATAAATATCTGTGGCATTTTTCTTAGACCACTGAAATAAATGCTCTAAGCTCATATAAAAGGCCATCTCATGTGTGAGCATATATGGTGCTTGTTGCCCCCGACAGCGTTGTACGTGAAAAGGAAGCTCTGTTTGGGCTCGGTACTGCTGACTTCATTCATACAGCTCTCGCTGTAAGCGTGCCTCACTTGCACCTACCTTTAAAATGTGCTGGGATTGTACCAACATCTTGCAGAGCCAGCATAGTGTGTTGTCAGGAAAATGGTAAATTTGACTTTTGTCTACTTCCTAGAACTCTTCACCCTAAAGAGTTTGTTATCTCTTCCTATTTTGTTTTGTTTTGCAGTGTTACTCAGAGCGTTTCAGGTCGCTGTTGGTGCTTCTGGTAGGTAGTTCTGAAGTTATTTTGTGTGGAAAGTTGATCCTGAGATCAGTAAGTGTTACTTGCAGATCTGGTCTGCTTTCTGAGAGATGAGGTTGCTAGTATTAGTAATGTTGAAGAGAGTAATCTGAAATAGATGGTAGTTATGCTCCCTCTTTCTGCTCCAATACTTTGCCTGGGGAGTGGTTGATGTAGCAGAAAAAGTCATCCTTTGGAAATGTTCAGGTAATTCTTCTGTTTGTCTTAGGTCTGTACATGAGAAGCTTTTAAAAATGGGATCTCTTGCTGGTGATTTTGATCTTTCCATGTAACTTGTTCAAAAACAACTGCTAAGAGGCTAATCCTTACTCTGTTTGCTCTAACTTGCATTTTTGGAATGTTAATTTAGGGAAACTTTTAGTAGCTACCTATGTTGCAAATGGAAGCTTACTTCCTAAAAGTTTAATTCTTTTCCATTGACATTCCTTTCTTTAGACTTCTAAATCTCTCAGGTATTGAAACTTCCATGGAATTTTGTGCAGGGAATTTCATTGATAAGAAGCTAGGCTCGCTGTGTAAAAGACAAGAAGTATACTATTATGCTCACAGGCTGCAAATTGCTATGGAAGTGCTGTGGCATTTCACAAATAGCTGTTAAAACTCTGCCTGCCAGCTACGATCGTCCTCTCAGAAGAGTCTTTCTTCTTCAGTGTTGGCTTCAGTGGGAGAAGATGAATTTTGAATAAGAAATGTTTATGGAAGACAATATAGTAAAAAGGGGAAGCAAAATTAAAGATTTGGGGAGTTTGGCTCCTGCTTTGCAAGTGGTGCTCTTGACTTGCATTTGGCAAAGCAGCAGCTTCTTCTGCTAATGTATTAACACAGCTTTGTTTGACTTTGTGTACATTGCTTCAAACTTTAGTTAGCAAATTTGTGTATTCTAGGTGATGCAAGGGAAATCTTGATGTGCATCTTAGACTAATCTCTCTCGTAGCTGATCCCGCTTTCTTCTGCTTTTGGTGACTTTTGGATCACGATCAGTAGAAAAAACTTTGGGCTGGCTTCATTGCCTTCATAAGGAAAAGCCAGACAGAATAGTTAACTGTCTTTAGGATTCTTGATATTTTTAGAGTTCCTTCTGGTGTGTCAGAAACTGCTCTTAGAAGAGGGGAGCAAACTTGACCGAGACTTGGGTCAGAGTGTACCAGAGAAGTCTGAATAAATGTTACTTAGTACAAAATAATTTGCCTTAGCTGACAAATTCAGATCTTTCCTTAAGGATAGAAAACAGTCTATTTGCCTTTGCAGCATATCTGTAGTGTAAAGCACAAATAGGAAAATTGTATTTAAAACGAAAGGTATGCAACTTCATGATGTCTGTATTTTAAGGAGATAGCTGATTCTGATTCCTTCAGAATATTTAGATCTAGCTTGGTGAGTACTGTTGTTTGCAGACATGCACAGAACTTTCCTTATGCAAAAATTTGATGTTCTTAAAATGTTTTTTCAATATTACTATTGTAGGTTATGTTCTTTTTGTGGAGTAAAGTGAGGAGAAATTAGAACTAAAACTACTTGCTTGGGGAGCAGACATGCAGAAGAGCTCTAACAGGATCTGACTGCACACGCTGTCGAAAACTAATAAAAAGTTTGCCTTCAGTCCCATAGCGCCTGGTAGTTTTCACAAAAGAAAACTCGGTTTCTGATGTGAGAGGCCTAAGGGCGATCAAAGATCTGAAAGATCTGTGACTTTTCCATGTTTGTGAAGCATTGCAGACCAGACAGGAGTGAGAAAGCAAAAAGCAAACTTGTGTTTCTCCTGTAAAGAGCCTCTGCCAACGCTGAAGGCATTCTGCAAGTGTAGTGCAAATTTCTTTCTGCTTAGGAAAGATACAGCAATAATGGTTACAGTGGAAGTCTTTTAAGGAGGAGCCCATGATGCCCAATGACTTAAATTTAGTGTGGCATTGTAGGAACCCCACTCTGCACTGTTTCTTAAAGTGTACCAGTGGGAGAGGAGAATCATGCCTGCAGTCTTTCTATTCCCAGGGACCAGTGGTGTTTCTAAAAAATCATGTACACTTAACAAATGTTGATGTGTGTTTCATGTGGGAGTGCTGGGTTGCAAAACTTTGGCTTAATGCTTACTCAGCTGAGGAGGCAGGAGTGCTGGGGTTGTATCAAACTGATCCCTCTCATGTGTCTTGCCTTGTGCTTCAGGAATAGTATGAGCATGTGAAGAGCAGGGCAGGGCTGCTGTTTGACAGCCTCGTTTGATCACTTCACAAAAAAGCTTAGACAAGTCAATTAAGCAAGTACCTCAGTCTTTGTTAATGAAAGTGCTGTTCCAGTGCTGTAGAGAAACACAAAATCCTTTGTAATCATCAGACATGTATTCTTTACATGTTAAAAACTCTTGCGGAATATTTGCGTTCTCTGGTAAAATCGCTTGTCTTTTGGGATTTGTGGTAGATCGAGGGATGTGAAGTGACTGGTCAAGGGATTCTGGAATCAAAGTATGTTAAGAAGAAAAGGTGATTTTTGAGGGGATTTGTGTAATATAAGAAATTCCGTGGCAGTAGCTTTGTCCTGACTCTTCTTGGCTCTTCCTGTTGCTGCTGGTAGGTCTAGAATTGCAAGAGAATGTGACAAAGCCTTTACTGTGATTGTAATAAATGAGGATAGGGTGTAACTCTGCCTCTGATCAAAGTAAGCTTTATGTCTTGTATCATGGTTACTGAAGAATTTGGATTAAGCAAAACTTGGAAAAGAAAAGGCTCCACGTAGTGGTGCATCCATCAATATACTTCCTTGCAAGTATAGCGGGGAGAACCACTGCACAACTTGCAGCTCATCTCAGACAGGTTCCATCTGTGTAGAGGGTTTGCTCCAATTTACAGTGTTTGATGCTGAGCCCTCTTGTAAACATAAACAAAAAATTATCAAGTTCTTGGGTGAAACTGATGACGTAAAGGCTTTGCAGTCGATGTCAGAGTGCAGTCTGTTCCTGGAAAATGAAGAATTGCAAAACAAAGGGGATGTTTTGACTTATGCAGGTATGGCCTCTTTGCACAGCTGATAAGACACTGCCTTGTTGTTGTCTAAATATTTCTGCAGTTTCTGTCCAGGCAAATAAAGGCTTTGGGTTCACGCAGATCTAGTCTGAATACCCTAATATTCTTTGATAGGAACTTAGGGTATTCTTTAGAATTTTGTCAGTTCAGTGAGCTTCTCAGCCCAGGTGGAGGAGTCGAGGATGTGTTGGTAATGGAGATGGAAGGTTTAATCAGGTGTTTCTGGCTAACTTCAGCATATCGTATGATGAGGCAGAAATTAGTATTTACCTCGAGGTTCCATCTGTAATAAGAAAAAATATTAAGGATGAGGAAATGAGGCTAGAAGAGAAGGTTAACACTGAATAAAGTGGCATTAAAATGTACTGAGTAGATCAGTTGGATTTCAATGATGATGTGCTAGGTAACTGAGAAGCATGACTCTTGGTAAGTGAATGGTTGATACTAATTCTGTAGCCATTTTTTCTCTATTTTAGGAATAGAGGAGACCATTTACTGAAGTAAAAGTTGGAAGACAACTTCTTAGAAAGCAATTGCTTTACGTACATTCTAAGACTTCCTTCATACTGCATTTATTCACTTGTCTTAATACAGAGTTTATATGGAGGGTACATCTCCCTAAGCTTTTCTTTATTGGAAAGGTACAGGAAACATTTGTATTTGGTCTTCACAGCATTGTGGATAATGAATGTATCATCAGTCTGTCCCTGTAAGGCAGTTAGCTGAGTAAGACTATCACAAGAAGACTGTAGGGATGAACTGCATAAAGCAGGCTGGTTTCTAAGGCCATGTCTGCATCTCTGTTTTCCTCATCGCCACAAAATACTGTTCCTGTGAAGGTCACTTGAATCTGAATTGCTTATCAGAGAAGCCTTAGACTTTTCCATTATGCCTTTGTTAATGCTTATGTTGGCTTTTGGATATTTTCGGTAGACAGTGTATCAAAACCGCTCAGTTTAACCATCAGCCTCCTCAGTACCGATCACCTCATCTTGTAGTTATACCACACTGCGTTCCTTAGTGCACTCGTTCTGTGAGCTCTGTTCAGTGTGCACAACAGGAACATCTCATGTCCAGTATTCCCAAATCTCACTTTATCTGAATGTGTTGGTCCTAGAGAACAGAAATCTAGCTGAACTTAATCTAAAACCTCTTGGTAGAAACTGAGCAGTGGAACATTTGCTGCAAGTGAGAGGTTCCAGATATCAGAAGACAGATTTTTGTTAGTGTTGCCTTAAACAGCTCTTGGTTGTGATACGATTTTTTTGTTTTTTAAATTCACAATACGTTTTCAGAGAAATGGTGAAACATCAATCATGACTTTTTATGATCATCTCTGGCATTTGACCTGTGTCTAAAAGTTTAGTGGGTTGTTTGTTCTTGTTCAGACAGTATGATTCAGACAACCACAGAGGGTATTTGTTAATTTTTGAGTGACAGACTGGGTGGTGTGTGTGTGATGAGCCCCTGGGAGGCCTCTTTCAGGCTCTGGAAGTCAAACAGAGTAATTGGGGAAGGGCCAGTCTGGCTGTCCTGTTTGTGCTGTTTCTCACTCTTGCAAATTCCTTGGAAGGAGTTCACTGTTACTTTGTAAATAAGAGCAAATGATTAATGAAATTCCTCAGGATGATATTGAAGGAGAGGGTGTGATGTCAGGTTTATCAGTCTGTTTCTGCAGTGGTTTGGACCTAATGTTGGACCCAGGGAAGCTTCTGGAGGTAAGAGGCATGGTGTGTGGGGGTTTTTTGTCGTTACTTTTTAGGAAGCTTATGCTGCCCTGGAGTTTGCCTAGCTAAGAAGATGGTTAGAGATGCAGACTTCCTTCTGGACAAGAAATTATTCTTAATTCATATTTTTAGGTTTTTCTTTTCTCTGTAAGCCTGTGAAGTAATGCTTGTGCAGGACCAACTCTGGCTAAAGGTCTTTTTTTTTTTTTTTTCCCTAAATCACTGGGAAATGAGTCTGAGCTGTATCTAAAGGACATTTCATGTTTGTGTACTTAATATTTTGTATTTAAGTTGGAAAACATTTTTTCATTCTGATAAAATGTTAGAAAAAACTGAAGTAGACTGTTGAGAACATCCAAAAGAGCCATAGTGCTGTGTTGTCTGTACGGTGTCTTTTGGACTGCTAGTTTTTCTTTTTTGCATTGGAAAGCAGAAATACCCTCCTGTTAAAGGCTCTTGGGAGCTCAGTCATTCAGAATGGGCAGATTTGTGTGTGCAGCCTGACACGTGGTGATCCTAGGCGTGTTGTGCCCAGTGTCTTTAAACAGATTTTCTTTTAGCTTGTTTAAAATGTTTATGCACTATGAACAAAGTGGACAAAGCAGCAGCTAATGCGTTTTTTTTTTATTTATAACTTGAAGTACTGTTTTTCTCCTGACCTTCAGCTGAAGGTGCTGTTCATGAAGAAACAAAAAAAAATGTGCAGGTTTAGTACGTGGCGCACGAAGTGGGAAAAGATAATGGGATGTTAAATCCAGACATGTTTTATTCTGCTGTATATGGTGTTTGGCACAAAAGTCATTGCTTAATGGGAGGACCAAACTGAAAAAAGAAAACTAATCACATGAAAATAACAGCCTTGGGAAGGAGGTATCCTGGTGATTTGAGGTCCAAAGGCCAAGTAGGGTCTGCCTATCCTTTTTGTAAGGGGATGAGTTAGTGTGTTGGGTTCTTTGCCATTCAAAAGATGGGGCTGTACCGTCCTTCTTACGCTAACCTTGGCATCATAGTAGTAGCTATATGGCCAGCTATGCTTCGTCAAAGCATGAGATAAATGGTTTATTTTGATGAAGGAGAGTTAAGTTTTTATTTTGTAAACTTTTTTACAGCTTAAACACCTCTGGAGTGCTGCTTAGTGTTTCATATACTGCAGAGCTCTCAGATACAAGTAAGCAACAAGTAACCAACTCTGTGTTAAGATTATATTGTTTCTGCTGTTTGAACCCTCTGTAAGGGTCATTTAATCTTCCTTTCCTTCCTCTCTCTCTCTCTCTCTCT
>WBMW01006460.1:409184-444784 GCA_013396635.1 Penelope pileata | reverse complement strand
TTTTTTGTTATTTCTACATGGATGAATTTCTTGCCAGAATAGCTTTTCTCCTTTCTAGATCCACCTGGCTCAGGAGAAGCGTATGCAATACTGCTAGAAGATTCATCAGCTTAATCCACAAGAATCTCCTTAGGTGTAACCTATTTAACTAATTAAAAAACAAAAACAACCGCAATTCAATTATGACGACAAAATTGGAGGTCTTAGTTCAAGCAAACTCTTGGGCTGAGAGTAGGAACTAGAGGTAAACCTTAAGCTATGGCGTGTAGCTGTGTGGTAGTCCAGTTGTTCAGATAATCAGCTTTATTTGAAGCAGCCAGTTCAAGCTGTCTACCACATGCAGATGGTGTTGGAGGCATCATGGAAGGTTACCCAACCCTTTACTCTTGCTCCAGCTGAATAAAAATGGAAGTTTTTGAACATCACCTACTTTTTTTCCCCGTTTTCAGTTAAATGATGTTTAGAATTATTGCAGAGCTCATCCTGGTTTTGAGCTGTGCAAAGCGTTTGTACATCCTGGGCAGCTTTTCTTTAGCCAGTATGGACACTTCTGGTCACCAGCCTGTTGCTTCTCTGAAAGCTCATCTTTGTAATGGCAAGAAACCGGCTAGCAGCTAAATCTGTGTATCCTACGCAGCAGGGAGAAAGGATATGCTACGGCACCTATTTTGAGAGGCTTACTGCCCTTTTCAGGCTTTGTGTAGAGTCAAGAGCATTGTTTAGCAGTTCTGCTACTGCTCTGAGTGCAGCCAGCTCTCTGGTAGTCAGACCGGTGTCTGAACAGTGAAAAGGACAAAGGCACAGCCAGTTTGGGATAGAAAAAATCCGTATGTGACCTTTATTTTGAATTTGTTAATGGCTTTGCTCCCGTGGTTGAGCGTCTTTTAAGGATTCTTCCGTCAGTGCTCTCTGTTTGAATGTTGTCTTTGGATGCTGTAAACTGGTCATAGTTCTGCGGAGTGATACTAATATTTTGTAGCTGGAGCCTATATGGAAGAAGAGATTATGACTGTTTTTACATGGGAATCTCTTCAAGACTCCTAGTCTTTCCTGCTAGGTCAAGATGACAAGGAGTGCTTCAATGCAGACTGGCCCCTCAGGGAAATGACGGTATATTTAATTGCAACTTCCCAATAATTGTTGAACCTTCTGTGTTTTAATAACATTTGCATTACCAGTTTGTTCTCCATCTTGAACTTCAGAGCTTGAGGAGAGCCAGGCAGTTTCCTAATCTAATGTTGGAGCTGCCTGTGCTGCAGTGTTTTCAAGGTGGCATTTCCACAACTTCTCAATACATGTATGTATTTTTTCCATTACAACGTTCACTTGGGATTTTTTTTGACCTTAGAATGTATAAGGAGCCTAAAATATTTGGGAGGGAGCAGAGAAGGAAGAAGAGCTGATCCAGAAGCCTGTTGTGATTCTCTTGCAGGCAAAAGTATTCTTTACCTGTTACAAAATTCTGGTAGGTATCTGAAGTATGATGTTTTCCCTGGTTGGTAGTAGTTTGCAACTGCTAATAAAAGCAGCCTTAGCATTTTTCCTTTTCTCCTACATAAAAAACTAACCCATAATGGAGACCATTTGTGGATCTGTATGCAAGGAATGTAATATTAACAAATTTTTACAGTGCATTGCAAATGCTGTTGAGCTATTTTCTTTCTAATAGAACACAGACAAATGTTTCCTCATTTGAAATATGATATGCTTTGTAGCACGATGTAAAAGAATGCACATGCAGATTCAGTTGCTATAAAACACTCTCGCTGGTAGGAAATAAAACTAGAAAAGATGAGAACTTTGAGAGTTGTTTTGTTTAGCCTTCCTCCACAAATGTAGATGGTGAAAATAATTTTGTAAATAATGCAGCAGCTTTCGTGTGCTCTTGCTCTGCTCTTTTACTGAGCATGCTCCACTGAAATTAGTGTAGGCTCCACTGGAATTAATAGAGGAGATAGTATGGTGTGTGAAGACCAGTTTCTGGGTGGGTGTGGCAACTGGAAAGACTGGGGTGAGTGTTTGGTGACTGGCACTTGGTACTTTGTCATATCTGCTCTGCAGTTGTGTATGAGGTGTGGAACAGTCTTTTCTGTCCAAGTTTCTCATCTTTCTGCAGAACTGGAGGCTTAAGTTGCAGTATTATCTCCTTGTAGGTAGTGTTGTTCTCAAGTTCTGTTTCATGATGTGGCTGCACTGATTCTTATGTAGGTTAATTTGCCTGTTCCTTCATCATTTGCGTGCTGTTATTTTCGCAGGATCTTCTATTAGAAAAAGTGAACTTTCACTCTTTTTTCATATGCTCAGGCAGCTTGCATGTTCCTCTTCCTTTTGAAGAGTTTGTAGTTTTTTTTTCTCCTGAGACTTGCTTTGATTGGTGGTTCAGGAAACAGGAGACCAAAAAGAAGGAAAGGCAGTCTGTTATTATTAATACTTGCATGTGTTGGTCCGAGGTGTCAGCTCTGCTTGAAGTGAGTGCTTGGAGCATTAAGTTCTAGCCAGTAGGGCTGTTCATGGAGTGAAAGTGGCAATAATGTAGTCAGAGCTTTCTCTGAAGTCAGCTCTGGTGTCTTGGCAACTGTTTCAGTTTTTGATTCATTTTATATATATATATTTTTTTTTCCCAGAGCAAGTGAGGTTCTTAAGCCCTGACATACAGCCACCTCTTCTGTTTCTGTTTCCCAGTGCTAGAATATTTACAGACATTACGCAGATCAAAATAATTTATCTTATAAGCACAAAACTTACAGTTTCTACATTTTTCATAAGTAATGCAAGTGCTGAAATGAAACTAGTGTTTGTATTCAAATGAAATTACATCTGATGAGAAACTCTCCCAAACCACCTTAAACATGGATTGAACTGATGTGACCCTCTTAAGAGCATCTCTCAGCGCTCAGGTCTGTGCTGACCGGTATTTCAATAAGCAAGAGTGAGTTTGAGTGTTTCTAGGTAGGGTGATACAGCTAAAATATGGAGAGTTCCCCTCATGTCCCCCTTGTGAAGCAGCAAAGAACTTACTTAAAAATAAAAAATCTGGTATTTTCAGCTCATGTACATAAAGTAACAAAGGCTTTGCTACTGTTAGGGCTGATAGGAAATATTTGAAAGTCTATCACAAAAAACATCTTTCATTCTTGGGGAGGTTTTGTCAAAAAAAAGAAAGTGATTATGATGTAATTTGGTTGCATCAGCAACCCTTTTCACCTATTCACATGCCCAATTAATTCAAACGATTCTGGGGAAAACTATTCATGAAAATTCTCTGAAGTAGCTGAGGCAATTGAAAAACTGACTTGACAATAAGGAAAGGTGGAGCTCCTCTTAATTCTCCAGTCCTTTTGGCAGGTTGCACTACTGTTCAGAAGGGGCATGGCCCAGAAGTGTTCAAACTGCAGTGTTCTAGCAGGTTGTTCTCATCTTAGGTATTTGCTGATTTAGAAGTACAAAAACTTCTTTTTAAAGCACAGAAAGATGATCTGTAATGAAGGAATGGCTCAGCCTGACATAAGGCTTCTTGTGTCAAAGCACATAGATTTGATCTTTTCATTCAAAGTGGTTTCCACCTGAATTTGCACAATCTGGAGATCACATAAAGCTTTCAGTATTGAGCAATGACAGAGAGGGAAAATAAAGGTAGGATTATTTTGTTTAAGCTGTTTGAAAGATGGAGCTCTGGCATCACAAAGGAACTGACATGTTTACTTTCTATGAGAGGTACTCATGGTAAAGCATCCTCTTGGCCTTGTAAAGGGAGTTCCTCCTAAGCTTGTTACAGAAAGTGTGTCTAGACATCCTCTTATTATGTATGTCTTAGGACCTGTAGTAAATTTTGTTCCTCCCTCCAAATTTTAAGGTTTTATACTGTCTGCCACGTACATGCTGTGTCACCGGGTGGGATCAGTACTTGGCCTGAGCTACCAAAATAAAATGACAGATTGGCGTTGTTTAGTTGATGTTGAAAGTACTCAGGCTACAAAATTATTGAAAATTTGTTTCCAAGATCATGTAGAAAAAGGCAGCACTAAAGGTATGTCTTGGATAGCAGTGCTCCCGGTATTGTTACTTTTTTTGTTAACAAGATATTATCCAGACTTTTTTTTTTTCTGAAAAAGAGAAGACTGTAATGGAAAGCGTTAGGTTGTCCCTTTATTGAGCACAAGCCTTTTTTTGTATACAGTCTGTGAATCCTTGTGTAGATGGCATTTGGTGTTTTCTCTATCATCACATTGAGAAGTTATATTTACAGGTTAATTGGGATCACTCTTATTTCTGCCCATGTGGCTTTACAGCTCTTTAAAGCTGCATTGAAAAGTTGCTTTTGCTTTGTAAAATCAAATCATTGTTCTTTCAGAAGTAGACTATGGGATTACAGTGATTCTGTTAAAAATGCTATCTTGATACTTAGTGGTATTCAAGGAGCACAGTGGTGGGAGTTTGTAGGAAAGGAATTGAAAACAAAATATATTTGAGAGTATGTCTGAGAACATCTGTGGTGCTCCTTTGTTTTGAGCAGTGTCCACCTCTGGCTCCCAGCCTTGGAAAAGATGAAGTAGATGGAAAAGTAGAGCTGAAAGAAGGCTTAGAGAATGGTAATATGGTTGAAGGCACAGCGTGGCTTTCATAGCAAGGAGGAGTAGGACTCTTCAGTGTGGAAGAGTGAGAACTGAGGGAAGGACTGGGGAATGAGGTAAAGGGATGAGTGTTATGGAGGAGGTGAGTACAGTCCGATTACTCACTGCTTCCTGTAATGTGAGGAGGAATTTCTCAAGGTGGTGAGTTCAGAAAAAGCAGAGCAAATGGTTTTTCATGTATGCATGTTTAACTTGTGGAACTCTGTCACCATTTGTTGCTGAAGCCAAAAGTTTCCTGAGGGTTAATGTGGCAGTAGACAAATTGGTAGGGAAAAATACGTTGGTACGGATACATGTAGGAAAAGAGAACTTCTGTCTCACTCAGGAAACTCGAGGTGCAGACTTGTTTATGGCTGGGAGAATGTACTGTTGAAGTATCAACACAGGTTTTATGTTTCTTTTGCCGCTGTTGTTTTGATTTCCATGCCTGGTTAGGGGCAGGTGTCTCCCAAAAGAGTTAACCTTCCTGAAGTTGCTCACAAATCCTCTGTTTGCCCTGGTGTCTTCATACGTCAGTTCTGATATCACCTGTTGAAGTGTACTGAATACTGTGGCTGCAAGAATGCCAGTGCTGTTCAGGACGAAGTACCATAGCCTCTAGGAGATGCCTGTTGTGAAAGGACTGACTACTTTTTGGCATTCAGATATAGTGACCAGAAAATAAATCCCTTATTTTGGTGCTGTGTAATTGGGATGTTTCTGTCTTACAGAAACACGCTTGTTTAAGACGTTTGTGCGTGTTTTCTTGCTAGGTGTGACTGCCTGTGGAGCTGTGTCAGTCCTTGGGGCTTGTCCTGTTAGGGCTCTGTAGGAGCTGACTTGTGTGTTCACATACATCTGCAGCTAGGCTACAGCTTCATGTCTGTTAAAGCATGCTCTGAGAAAAAGGATACGTCCCACCTTGTGCTCTGTTTGTCCTTCTGGAAAAACTGAAGGATCCCTGGTAAACATTGTCTGCAATCATTACCAATGTATTAGGTGGGAAACTGGGGCCAGCGAGTGGTTTTATTGTTGCTTTTAAGATGAAAGCTGCTGTATTCCTGTGGAAATTAACCTTGTATGTTGACACTGACTGCATTTGTATTCCTAAAATTGAGTATCTCTGTGATACTTGGTGTGTGTATTTGTGTTGACGGCTTTGCCTGGAATGCTTTGGAACTGACCCTTAGCCTTGTGTTGGTGACTTTTTGTTGTTTGAGACTGACCTGTTGTGCCACTCTGGGAGATCTTAGCAGCCTGTGAGTCCTCATCTACAGCTTGATGCAACAGAGAGATGTATAAATAAGATACTTTTAAAGTAGTCTTTCTGGTTAACCAGAGCAACATTTGAGTATATACTGCTTTTATTTCTTTCACAGGTACTTCAGTATTTTTGTTGCCTTGTTTTTGATTAATTGGCATTTAAGTAAGGTCATTTCTTATAAAGAGAATTTAAACTACATATCCCTTCTTCAGAAATCAAGTTTCATTAGAGGATGATGTCCCTTAATGTTCTTTCTTTTTATTTTCTCCTGAGTCAGGCTAAATAATCCTGTTATCAGGCAGTGTGTAGCCTCACTAAGGATAAAGCTCTTCTTCCAGGGTGTCAAACCTCCACGCAGAGTGCTCAGCTAGTGCAGTGTTTTGAAAGAGCAGCTCTTTGAAGCTCATCAGAACTTGAGCTTGGTAGATATGCTTTGAGGACTGTTAGTTGTTGCTGTGTGGTTGAGATCTTGAACCATTCTTGAAGAGAAGCCTTGGAAGTATACATTCACGTAAACTTTTCTATTAGCAATTAGTTATTAAATTAATACTTATTTTGGTAGCAGAAGAACTTGTTACCATTTTAAATAAACTTCTATATTTTAAGAAGTGTGAAAAAACTTTTTGAACCAATAATGTATGTGTAATGTATTGAGATGTGTTGGGGGAGGTGGTGAAAGCTTTTATGTCTGTGGCTGTAGCAAGTGAGATGATTTAAGTTTTACATTTAAAAAAGGAAAAAAGATTCAGATCAGAGGAACTATTGAAGTAGTTGAGGAGTGGCCTTACTAACTCAAGTTAATTAAGGGTAAGCAGTAAATAGACCCAGAGTTGTTAATGGTTGTCAATTGAATAAGCAGGTGATATGTTGCTGCAGTTGCATTTTGCAAACTCGCCTCTTAAGGCATTGAGCATCCTAAGCTATGTTAACATCTTACGTGAGAAGTCTCTCTCCTTCTGGTTGACTGCCCGTAAAATCACAAATCTTAAGAAATCCTTCTGGGTGAGTTGCAATGAGTTACAAGGATTTGTTCAATTGTGTGAAAGATCATTTTGGAGGAAAGTGATTTTTTTTTTTTTTGTTTGTTTGCTTTGTGTGGGAGAGACAAACGTGTATCCCATGTAGATTGCTTCATAAAGCCAATGTATACCCAAATGTGGAATTGCTCACCTGTGAGATTGACTCATGCTGAGTTTGGGGAGGTTGTGAACATAGGAACACCACTGCCTTTGGTGATTGGCTGTACTGTACCAGTGTACGTGGAACTGCAGCTGGCAGGTTTCAGTTTGCATCTTTGCAGCTGTGCACATAACTGTATTTGTTTCATGGCTTTCATCGGTGCTGAAATATGTTTGTCAGATATATGAAAATCTACACGCTATTCTGTCTTAGGGGCCTCTCCACCATCTGAAATCATACAGTCAAGTTTCCATATATGCTCAGTAAGGTTGGCTTTGGGAAAAGCCCATAGTTACTCTGTCTGGATAAGTAATGATCAAACTGGGAGGTTGGCAGTCATCTAGGGCCTTGGCTGTGTCTCTAATTCCATTTTAGGCTATTTAGATTACAGGTTTAGTGTGCTGGAAATATTCTGCCGTGTTAATGAACGAAATACATAGAAACTTTGCAAAGTTGGTAGCTTGATAGCTTAGTAGGCAATCTCTGAGAATTTGCACCTATGGAACGAAATCATGAGGTGGAAGAGGGCTCAATTTACATCAGTGCTTGAGCATCCTCTGCTTCTATCAGTGTTCGTTAATCTCATGTCTGAATCAAGCATTTGTGTCTGTGAAAACCAGTCCCTGTGCCTGGCTGGCTTTTGTACTCCTGCAGGGTCAGAGGAAGCAGAAGTGTTCATTGTTTTGGGCAAGTGTGGTGTCACTTAGAACCCAGACCTTCGAGATTGTATCAGGTTTCACAGGGCATTTGCTTTCTTCCGTGTGTGTTTGTGCTTGGTGAAGTAAGGTCAGTAGAAATTTCATTTCCTTTTTGAATAGGACACAGAACTGCTCGCTTCTGCGTAAGCTCAGCTGTGGGTGACTCAGTTTGTAGCTTAGAGAGGCAAGACAGTGTGCTTTGATGGTGATTGCTTCCTGCCTTGGTAATTTCTCAGTTATCAGGCGGCCATACTTGAGTGTAAGCGTGGGACAAATGATTTGTCTAGCTTCAGCTTCTCTTGCCTGACGAATTTATTGCTGTAGCCAAGAGGCATATAATAGATAAGCTTATGTTTTGGGGGAGCTGTGGAAGTAGAGCTATTTAGAATGGAATGGTCCTTTAGACACATTGCACTCTTCACCTAAGCTCTCAGTGCGTCGTCTCTTACTCCCGTCAAAACATGCAGCTCTTTGTCAAATGGATTATTGCTTAGTAAGGGGGGGAAAAAGCGGGGATACTTCTTTTTTTTTTTTTTTTTTGAAATGGATACCTGAAATATGTAAACCCCCTCAAATTGTGGTTTTAATGCATTTGGGTCATTAAAGCGAGAGTTTGGCAAATGCCAAGCACATTTTTTGTTTGCATGCAAACAGCTGTGAAACGTGCAGATGAACAAGATTCTAGGATTCTGGTTTAACCTAAGTGCTACCATAGCATGATACAAAATGTGGAGCTTACGTCAAATGTTAATAGCTGTCTAATTGTTACTGCTCATGTTTTGGACTGGTTTGTTTTTATCTAAAGAATTACAGCGTTGTTATAAACTTAAAATGATGATGTGCTTTTTTTTACACTATTTTCAGACTATAGAATGAATTTTTTCTTTTTTTTTTTTTGATAGTCAAGGATCCTTTCAGTGGAGAACTACAAAAAATAGAAGTAAGTAAAAACATTTAATGTTGAGATTTTAGTTTGTCAAAAAAACAGGTTGGTCTTATCAGAAGTTTCAGAGTGTTCTGCTTGAGATCAGTACATTTCTTGCTACTTTAATATTTTAATGTTTTGTTTTTCATTTTGGGCAATATAAATAAGATTGCAAGATTTGGCTGTCTCGTGCTTGTTGCTTTACATACCGAAAAATTGTACATAATGTGTGTTGTCGACCTATGAGGAAAAAATTTATTGTCGTAAGAGGTGTTGAGACTAAATTTTCAGTTTTCCCTTGCTGTTACCATTTGGCTTCTCAACCATGAAAGGACAGCTGGTAAGAGATGACTGTCTTGGGACTCCAGGGTCCTGTTTAGTGCTGTAGAAGAGCAAGGGGTAGTCTCCTTCAGAAAATGGATTAGATCATTTGTCTTTTTCACTTTGAATCTATTCTACTGTTTGTTCCCAAATTCACTCTTTCAACTGGAATATCAGGATAACCTATTTTGAGATGTCATCGTTGAGGGTATCTGGGTTATTCTCAGTTCTGCATGGATTCTTTTGGTGATTCCCTCATGTGGCCTTCAGTGGTCTTGCCTGGCCTGTAAACAGTGATCTGCTTTTCATAGGCACATACACGAAAGTATCACAAGGTAGTCATATGCTTTTTTCTTGTGTTTAGAGTTGGGCTCTCCAAAAGTGAATTGTAGCATATTTTTTGAAAATTTTTCTGAATCTTCTGAACAAGTTAGATTTTGTGGGGTAAGTTCTGAGGGTACCAACAGGCAAATAAGCTGAACTTAGAGCTCTGCTGTTTGTATGCACGTGTGGTAGAGGACTGATTTCCCTCTTCAACCATGTCTGGTATTTTTCTGGCCAGGAAATGACTTAACAAGGTCAGTTAGTTTCCTGAGTAGTGCCAACTGAAATACCATTTTAATCTCAGTGTTGGATTTGTAGAACCAGAATATGGGACGTAATGCTGGCAGTTTTTTGTATATGGGGAATTAATCTGTCAAATTTTTGATCAATGAAAGCAGTATTCTCCCTTTTGGTAGCAGTTCTCTTATGGAAAATAACTGGAACTATTCAGTCTTTAAAATGTTGTCAGAGAGCACTCATGCAACAGGGAATTATACTAAAAATATATTTAGTTTTTCAATACAAGTAAAACGAACAGATGAACAAACTAGAAAACAACTTTCTTTTCTGAACAAAGGTTCTAAGTCTTAGCCATTTTGCTCTGCCCCAGCAATCAGAGTCCACCAAAAAAACAACCCACAGTGTTTTAAAGTGGCCATTAGTGTACTCCATGTGTATAATTGCTTCTTCCTCATCTTCATGTTTTGAATAACTTGTTTCAGTATAAGAAGTTTCTGAATATATTTCAATGAAATGGCTTAAAATCTTAGTAAAGAAGCTTAAATCTGTTGTAAGTAACAGTTATATGACATCTCATTTTCATCATTATGTTGGTAAACAGTACACTAGTAGCATATGCAGGAAGTGTTAAAAAGATTGTGTTGACTGCAGCATTTTTTTTTTTTTTTTAATTTGGTACCATTTGAAGACAGCAAAAATCTAATTTTGCTGTGGGTCTTACTTGGGGAATGTGGCCACATGATGCTCCAGTGTTGCTTGTGTGTAGTGTCACTGAACATTAAAACTCACTATTTATTTTTACATAGTAGCTCTCAAAAAAAAAAACCCACCCAACTGCTTTTGAATCACAGAATCATGGGGGATTGGAAGGGACCTCTGGAGATCATCTAGTCCATCCCCCCTGCTAAAGCAGATTCCCTGCAGTAGGTCATTGCTCTTCTCTCTCGATAGTATTAAAATAACTTTCTGAGCTGTCACTTTTAACTGGCAGATCAGACAGGCTCCAGGCTGCAGTCTAGTTCGGTTTCAGTCAAGATCTGAAAAATCAGTGTCGTAAATACTTTGATTCAAAATCTATAACTTAAATCACTGTTGTATGAAACAATATACCACCTGTATGTGTGTTTAAAAACAAACAAACAAACCACAAGCCCTTTCTGATGACTGCAAAAAGTGTGGCTTAAGTGGAAGAAAATGCCTCTCTAGTTATGTTTTAATGTTCATGTGTTTCTTTCTAATTCTAGGAAGATGAAATAAGTCTCATGATGAACAGCTTATATGCACTTCATGATAAGTTGGCACAAGTAGCAGGTAAAGCTTTAAAAATATTGTGACTAAGAGTGTTACGGTAACAGCTACAGAGATGTCTCTGCTCAGATAGGGATTTGCAACAACTAGTTTATTCTGAGGTCTGATAATCTTTTAGAGTTCCATTTTGAGAACCTAGAAATCCCATTTCTAGATCAGATGCACTGCCTTTTCTACCAGTGTAGCGCTTTTTGTTGCAGCGTTTTTGAGTTAACATGGAGGACTGTTGAATATTTTGATCTCAAGATTTTTGAGCTAATGTCTTAATTCTTTATTAATCTGATTTTAATTAGAGGGTTTAAATATGCTGTGTGTGGTAAGGCAAAGGTAGTTATTACAGCCTAGTGGAAAAATGTTTGAAACATTATTTCACAACAAGCAAAAAATGTTTAGTGGTTAAACAAGATGGCCTTGTTAGCCAAATTAGCCTGACTTAACCAAGCTAATTATATACTAATGACAAGTTCTATGTATAGGCTCTATGTATAGTAATGTGTCAGAGATGATGTTTAGAACTAATATTAATTATTGAATATTCAAAGTAAAACCACTGTGCTTTTGCCTAGAGTCATAATTAAGACAGCTTTAAATTGTATAGGTATTTACACATCATAATCAGGAAATGGTAAAATTAAGACTGTGTTTATAACTTTGTCATCTAGTGAATATGAGTTATAGCAGAATATATTTGATGCTTACTGAACCGTTTGCTTATGGTCCTTTCTTATTTAACCGATACAGTATTACAAGGCAGTGGTTCAGTTTTTGCTTCTGTTACTGTTCTTTGTGACAGCTGTTCTGTACCAGCAAGTATCCTTGAGAAGGCTTTTCAATGTATCCACTATTGTCAGGGGCTACAGATATTTCACCAAGGGTGAAAACGTGGGAAGGACTGTACCAGATAGGAGGCTGACAATTTGATATGTGCAGGACTATAGGAAATCTACCGGAAAATTGAGCAGCTCTGCAATACCTTTAAATTGCAGGAGTAATCTTCCTGCAGAAGCTTTTGTTTCCAGAGTATTTACAGTATCTACAATGAATAAAATAGATGTTTATCCAAACTCCACGAATTTAAGAATGTTTAACTGGAATTTGTGCTAGATTTAATGATTTTTTATTTTTTTTTTTTTAGTTTTAAGTTTGTTACATTCTGACTGTGAATGCCTTATAGTGTTGATCTTTTACAGTTCAAGCTCTTTTTCTACTTGAAAGATGGTTGTAGATAGTTCTGTGCTATAAATCCTTGAGGGCAAAAGATTTTTTTCATGCAAGGTCGTTAACCTGTGGTGATGGTGTAGAAATGTTTTGTGAGACCCACAGCTGTGTGCAGCAAAGCACTGAGTGTTGTGAAGTGCAGATAGTGAGTTATGCCATCTCTTTCCCTCTTCTGAAGAGAGAATAGAACAGCTTGTCCTTTCCTCAGTGCTCTCTGGCCCTCCAGTGGCTGTATAGTGAATGATGTATTTGCATGGATAAAAAGGTTTGGCACTTCATTTCTACATCCGTGAAGGAAAGAGAATTTTCTTCGTTAGCTGGAGTTTATTTATGTGGATGTACACTTAGAAAAATACATTTAGCAGTCTGCTTTACAAGAAGAAAGTATTTGCTCAGAGGTGATTGACTGCTTTCTTCTGTAGGTCTCAAAGATGTGTTAGTCTCTGTTAGTCTATTCCTGGCCAGGAGAATCTTCAACACTTTCTTTCAAAAAGTGTAACTGTACTTTCTGTCTGGATGATCCTCAAATTGAAGCCATATTGCAAGATTACCTGATTGCTCAGCAGAGTAGCTTTCATGCAGTCTGAAGAATGGCTTAATTCATTGATGCTCAGACAGAAGTTACCCTCGATGCCAGCTGTTTTTAAGGTATGAGAGGAAGAGGTCTGCCATCTGTTTTTCAGTCCTGCAGTAAAGTAGACCTTGGCACAATAGGTGAAAGCTGTTTAGAAGTCATGAAACACAGAAGGCTGCTAGAGAGGTGCAGGATTTGAGAGTGTTGATCTTATGCATCGTGCAGCACTTCAAAAGAGGGGAATAAAGGAATATAGTTTCACTAAAAAGGTTCTGTCACATACTTGGAAAAGTTTCTCTCATTTCATACTTGGCTATGAATCATTTGTTCGTGTTATAACCATTAGTATTAAAAAGGCAAGATGGAAACTTGGGCTAGTGTCTTCTGTTAAGCTTTATTCAACCTTCTAATTGCAGTGAAGATGATCACTTCAGAATTTGGTTTCTAGCCCTCTGTTTAATTAGACTCCTTATTTTTATTGTGCTAGTGTTTCTTGCCTTGTCAGCTTTAATTGGAGAGCAAATGATGGGGCTTTAAATATAAAAGATGACACATTGAAAGTTGTTTTAAGTAAGAGAGTCACCGTAGCACTTCATTATTTTTATTTGACTTAATATATTATGTTCCAACTGTAGATGCCTATTCTGTACCGTGGTGCTCTGATATTATATAAAATCATTTAATTACCCTCTACAAAAATAGATTGCCCTTAATGCATCACTGTTCTCAGAATTATTAGTCTGCCAAACCTATGGTGAGTAATGCTTCTCTCAAAAGAAACTAGAGAGAGAAGCAGAATCTACTTGTTCAGTTCTGGGTTGAAATTTGTGTCCTTGTCCAATGGTTCTGCCTTTGTTAAAAGCAGCAAGTTTTGTAGATGTTGTATAGTTCACTGCCTAACACAGTTCTCTTGTCCTAAAACAAGATTTGTGTTTTATTTAAATAAACTTCATTCAGGCATCTATTATTTACTGAATATTTGTCTTTATGGAGGGACTTCAATCTGTTGGATGCGTTTTCAGTCAGGCTTACAAAATGAATAAGCCTAATCACCATACCCCAAAGAAGCAATTCCCCATGCATATGACCCTGCTTCCTTGTACATAAAGAATTTTTACTTAGTAAGAAGCTTCTTTTCTTGGCATTCTGCACAACGAGGTCTGTCAGATTCAGATGGTTTCCTTCTGCAGTAAAGGACAGCACAAGTCCTCAAGATGTGGGGTGAATTAGACTTCCATGTGGAATGAGGCTTTCTGGTAAATCCAAGGCTGGAGGAAAGTCCTGGCAGAACACTAGCTGTTCCTTAACATTAGTTTCAAGCATTAGCTACTGTATGTGATTACTCTCTCAGGCTTTCTGTTCTGTCACTCTCCTTAATCTTTTGTTCTTCAGGTTATTGATATTTTGCTGTTTTTAGAGTGATTTAAAAACCACTTAGCAAATTCTGATTTTCCATGGTATTTCTGTTGAATGTGCCTTTGGGAGAGCAGGCATTCATACTTGCTCTCACAGCATTTGTTCTTCTCTTACTTTTGTTTGGTTACCCACTTCACTGTTCTGCTGCAAGAAGCCTCTGAGCATCAGAGTGGGTTTTGACACCAAGTGGTTAATAATTGTACCAAAGTGATTCAAAGTAAGCCTTCATTTGCAGAACCAGTTGCTAAAGCAGTGACTGAAATGGCATGTAGGAATATCCTGGCATTTGCAGGAAAAGTGAAGGTTGCCTGACTTTCTGAAGGCTTTCAGGTTCCTGAGTCTCAGAAGAAAGCTTTTAAATGGTTCTCGGCAGTAGATGAGTTAGAATGAGAAGCTGCACCTCTGACAGCTTTTTGCACAGGACTGAAACCACATGACTCTGAGCTTATCAGTATCAGGAGTGAGAGGGCAAGGAGGAAGTCATCTTTATTTATTCTTCCCTGGGATTGCAGGAGAGTAATTTGAACTGATGGGCCTTGGACATTGTCAGAGCCCAAGCAGCTAAAGCATTTTTGAGTGGTAAATTTGCTCAGAGGGAATATAGTCAGAAAAAAAAAAGTAGGAGTAGTGCTGTGAAGAAACTGTCTGCTGGCTTTTTAAAAATGAGATGTGAAGCTGTGAAGTCAGTGTGTTGGCTACATACTGCATAAATGTCATTCCTGGAAGGAAGCAAATAAGATTAGAACTTAAAATTGTTAAAGTAGCCTAGCGTACATCTAAGGGAGCTGTTGTCCTCATCTAAGATGTAGTACTGTGTTCTTGTAAGGGTGAAAATCTAAGACGAATCCTGCAGTTTGTTATAGGAATGCCTTTTTCACAGTCTTGATATTTTTTTTAGAAAGATCAGGAAGAAATGATTTGCCACTCTCTCCCAGTTCTTCAGAAATAATGGCCCAGTGGTGGATAAAACTGGTGTTAGCCATTTTCCTTTTCTGTGCCGCTTTGTGTTGGCATAACTGTCACTGCATCTTTTTTTCACATAAAGGAGTTGCTTTCAGTTTAGCAACAGGAAATCAGAAAGAAGATGGCATGTGGTTGTGAAGACTGTGCCTTATTTCCTGGCTGTTTCTGCACAGTTTCTGAAAGAATTAGGAATATGGTACAACCAGCAATTTGGGGGCATATTTGTATGTTGTGTGTGTTCAGGAAGGTGGTGAGGTACTAGAATAACATGGAGCAACCTAAAATGTGGGAACTTCATAGTGCCAGAAATACTGCTGTGGATACGACAGAACTGGAACTAACTTAGTCTGTATAAAAGCTAATACATATTTCAGAGTAAGTGGAAATTTGGAAGAAGTTGAGTCAAAGTATAACAATACTTTTATAGTAATGTTCTTCTGATTGTTCTTTATACTACCATTTTTTTCTAATTTCAGTGTAAATATTGAAGTATACTTTCTGATCATTACATGAAGTTGTACTGATGTTATTTGTTCTTATTATTAGCTGTGATACTGTGACAATCTTTTTTTGGAGGTTTCATCTTGACAATTATTTTTTTTTTAAATTGTTTAGCTACTGCTGCTTGTGTAGGTCACGTTGACCATAAGTTTGTGTTCAGGTGATTTTATTTTACGTAATGCAGTAATATGTAGATCAAAATAAACAAAAGTTTAATTTTCCCAGGGGAACATGAATGTGGCAGCTCTATTCAAAGAAACCTTACCGTCCAGGAGGCAGCTGCATATTTAAGAGTAAGCAATTTCCATATTTTTCATTGTTTATATCTAAGATTTGTGTAAGTGAAAATTTTAAGGTCTGTTTTCATGTTACTGTAATTTCATTTTAATGCAGTGACTAATATTAGACTTAGTGAATGTAATTTGGAAATGTTTAGAATTAACATCTTTAACACATGCTACTCATGATTTTTATTTGAGTAGTAGGGAGATTTTGTGGGAGGGGGAAGGCAAAAGAAGAGCTGGCTTAGTGGTAGTGCAAGTGAAGGGTAGGTAGTTCAGTGGCAGGCAGGTTTTTTCCCTTCAGTTAAATCACCAGGATATAATATCAATTGATGGAGATAGATGACCAGCAAAAAATCATTTATCAAAATCAGTTCTCTACGAGCTTCTCCAGAAATCAGTATGCAATATTTTGAGGCAACTGTTCAGCATTTAGTAAGAAAGGATACGTCCTCCTTTGGTTGGGAGGAGAAGCTGAGGCGTGCATGGATCTGGAGCATGTCTGACAGGCAGCAGCTGTATGGAGGCACCA
Source organism: Penelope pileata (assembly GCA_013396635.1). NCBI lineage: Eukaryota > Metazoa > Chordata > Aves > Galliformes > Cracidae > Penelope > Penelope pileata. Next base: position 428,430 of record WBMW01006460.1, on the reverse strand, counting down.
CTCACCGATTCTGTAAATAGCAATGGTCAAGGAGGGCCTTTGTTACTTTGAGAGGTGTGCAGTATTGGAATGTCTCACTCTACCCTGTCAAGCCCCCTGACTCCCTCCCCAGATAAAAGTTGATTCTTGTCTTGTGCTAGCAGCTGTAGAGTTTGTTTTGGCCCACATTGGTGTGCCTGTCAGTAGGAAGTGCCTTGAACCTTGCAAAATGTAAATGGTACAAGATCTTTTTTGTCTGAGGGGAGTTTAAGCTGATGCAATTTTTAATATACAAAGGTACAAAAATCTTGCATTTTGGCATACATTTATGTAGTAAACAAAAAGGAGGCAATGAAGCATCCCAAAGAAGCTGCTGACACTGGTTTGTCTCCAATTACATTTATGGATTGGCAATGATGTTCTATACCTGTTTAAAACAGTGCGTTGTGGGAATACACAGAAAAAAAAAGTTGATGCTAGATAACTAATGGTCTTGCATTTCTATTGTGTTAGAAGAATGACATCTTTTAATGTGAGGCTCATAGGAAAGAGATGGAGATAAAAAATTGTGTTGGACAATTTCAGTTCAAATGCAGTATTAACTTCCATTTTTTGCTTTCCTTTTTCTGCAAAAAGATGTATAAGGTGAACTATGCTCAAACTGCAGTGCATGTCTTCCTATGTTACGTGATATCAACTAACTGAAATATGTAAATTCCGATGTAGTTTGTATCACCTCTTGAACTACAAACATAAGATTATTTGCAGAGTATCAGCTAAGAAGCCTGAGGAAAATCACTGTAAAAACCAACAACAAGCAAGCAAAAACCCTCAGCTGCTACTTATAGGATGTATTTTCACCTAGGTTTATATCTAGTCTGAGTTGTGTTTTTGGAATAGATTTTCAATGAGCACCGCCTAGTGGCTGATTTTTTTTTTTTTTTTTTCTGTGTGGGTTAGAATTGTTAATAAAGGCTGATGGTGGTTTGACTTTTTATATAGTCGCCAATTTGAGGAACGTTAGCAAGTCCCATAGCAGCTCATAGCATGTATGGATTCACTTTGCCAAAGTGTAAAATTCTACAAAACCTGAAGTTTCAAGATCGAAGTGATATAGGATTGACTATTGCCTTTAGTTTGACTGATCTGTGCAGTATCTGTGTATTGTGGCACGGCAACTTGCTGGTTATTTAGAAAATTACTCATTAATATTTTTCTTTTGACAGAATATAGATCCAGAATATGAAAGTGTACTTAACACAGCACTACAATGGATATTGAATAGTGGGGAAGATGTTGGCATAAAGTAAGTGATTGTTATTTTATAACAATGTGTTCTGATGGAACGTATCCTTTTTTGTAAATTTGATATATGTTTGAATAGGTGTCTTGGCAATGACCCTGATGTGGATGTCACTAATGTGACAGATGTGAAGTACCTGGAATCCACGAGTCCAAAGATGTCTTTCAGGTGTCGTTTTCGCCGTGCATTTATTAATGTAACTCATAGATTATCAATATTGCTTGTGGGTAAGTTAACAAAAATACTTGATTTTTTTTTTTGAATTATAACTTTTCCCTGTGCACTTAAAGTAAATGTGCTGCTCTCATTTATGGAAGTTTTTATTCAACCGTACAACCTAGAACTTCAGTCAGATATCCTGGTTACAACATAGTCTGTTTTATGCTTTGGAACTGCTGCGTTTTTGCATTACTTGCTATCATCTCTTTTCTGTAGTAAACTGAACTGATCTGTTCTCTGTGAACTTTGGCTTTTTCCCTGCCAAAGGAATACTTTCAAAAAATCCAAATTTGATGGATTTGAGGAAAAAAAGACCTGATGGCCTTTTATTTTGAAGATATTTCACTGTTGTTCTAGGAACTTCAGGAAATGATCTTTTCTATAGTTACATTTCCAGTTCTAGGAAAAGTTGAATTACTTGGTTGTCATAAGAAATCCTTACCTGTAAGTCTGCGTTATAGGAGAAGTATATAATTCTTCAGTAAGACCTAATCTCTGGTAGTTCTCTTAAGTTTCAGATGCTCTCAAGTTTTTCAGTACAGACAACAATTAGATAACAATGCGGAATAATAGTAAGGACCAGCTGAGTCTAGGCACTTCACTCCTTTCCACGTGTCTGGTTGGAAATATTGAGGATGCAGAGTTCATCTGATCCACGTGTTGAGTATTCAGGAGGTCATTTATCCCAGTATCTTCACAATGTTGTAGTTAAAATCAAAAGACTCCTTCACTAGCCTTCTGACAGAATAAGTAATCCAAGGCAAGCTGTTGCAGATGGCTGTCTTTCTGATAATAGTGGATGTGAGCATTGGATTGTAAGGTGGAGGCAAAACTTAGTGTCCAAGTCAACCTCTGGTCTCATCAGTCATGCTGAGCAAATTGCTTAGTGTTTCAATTTGCTCATCTGTATTTGAGATTAATACGAAGCATCTTTTCAGAAATGGAGCATTATGTTATAATTGGATCTATTGTCGTTAATTAGTACCCATTTTGGCTTGAAGTGATGCTGTTCCTCAGTCTCTTTCTGCATCAGTTAACGTTGCTTTGTGGTCACTGGTGTCTGAAGCAAACTATGCAGCTACAGTTTGTATGTGTTGATTTTCTTGTTGTTAAGAGACTGTAGGTGTAGTAGTGACCTCAATCTGAGAAGGAAGAAACAGCATTTTTGTTTTCAACTTACATTGTTGGTCTTCCTAACTAGGTTGTCCTTTTTGAGAATAATCTATAAGATAATATGAAAAGAAAGTGATGTACATCATGACAAGAGATAGAGATTTATAGCTGAACTTAAACAGTCTAAGTTAATTAGTTTTGACCTGTATATCTAAACTGTGTGACTTATCCATAAACAAGTGAATACTATTCATTTTTAGATCTTAACATGTCCTGAATTGTGAGATTCTGAATATTTCCAAGATAATTTTTCTGTTTTTCATCACAAATGGGTAAAATTTCAACCTCAGTAATGGCAGTTGGATACCAGGTTATTGTTAAAATGATGAAACCTTTTCTTAAAAGCATCTACTCTTCAAAGTTAAGAGTTAGTGTTGCTACATTAGTAGTAGATGTGGAGGTTGGCAACCCTGCCTCTGCTGCAGGGGGGTTGGAACTTGATGATCCTTGAGGTCTCTTCCAACCCAAGCCATTCTATGATTAGTAAAATATGAAAGTATTGACAGCAAGTACAGTGTACTTTGCTAGTTTTGAAATTTGAATTACTTTAAAATGTTAGCTAGTTCAAGCAACTTCTGAAGCATATGGTGTAAACTTTGTTAAATAGTCAATGTCCTGATGCTACTTAAAGAATATTATACATCTTAATGCAGGTGTAGCAGTGGTTTGGGGAGTCTTGCACTACATGAAGTATCGGTGGGCAAAAGAGGAAGAGGAAACGAGGCAGATGTATGATATGGTGGTGAAAATCATAGGTATGGTTTCCTGAGTCCTTTATCTGATATATCTGTATCTGCTCTGCATAAGCTTTCAGAGTACTCTTTACAGAGTGATTCAGTCAGTTGTGTTTTCTGTTTAGTTGTTGTGCTGTTACAATTCTCTGGAAAAGGCCTGCTTTGTTTTTTTTTTTTTTTTCCTTGTTTTGCAAACATTGCACTATAAACTTAATCAAAGCTTTTGTTAAGGAGCTTTAAATTTGCTTAGTGCATCATTATGGCTATAATGAACTCCCATTGACAAAGCAGTATTTGGTCTATATTGAAAAAACATAAATGTGAGATTCATTGACTGGGTGTTTGGTGACGTTGCTTTCTGCATCTTTTGTCTTTCAGCTATTTTATCCAAAATACTGACTCCTAAAATGTTAGCTATCAGTTCTGTCCTTATTGTTTTTAATAGAAGAAGCAACTTTTTAATTAGTTCATTAGAACACAGTTGTGTTACTAAAACAGAATACATAGCTAACTTCTGAAATTCTGCCTTTCTGCTTCAGCCGACGTTTTTGTTTGCCGATCAGGTTTTGTTGGGGTGGGAGGAAAGTGCTTTATTTCCAAAACTGACCATCTTTGCAGACAATTAAATGTAGCAATTGAGTAACCGCAAGAACTCTTTTCCCATATTCCAGAGTTCTTTGGGGTGCTTAGAGGCACTGTGTGCGTGGTTAGTTTTCTTGATTTGCTGTCAGCATGGTTAGGAGTAAAAATGCTTGAGAACGCCAAAACCTCAACACTTCTTAAATTACTGAAATTGGAAAGGGATTTCAGAGCTTAGGGATTTCAGTTTATAGCCAGAATTGATGTTTTTCTTATTGATGTTTTTCTTGATGTTTATATGAAGCACCTAGTTATGTGGTTTTTTTTTTTGTTTTTTTTTTAACGGTGTTCTCAGATGTTCTAAGAAGTCACAGTGAGGCATGTTCTGAAAATAAAGACTTGCAGCCTTATATGCCTATTTTACATGTGCGTGATTCTCTAATACCAGCTCAGGACAGGTATGTACCCACGTGTACTTATTTTTCTTACAAGGAATAAAGCATAAGTCTAGTAAATATAAATTGGTCTATCAACTCATCTAGTATCAGTAGCTTGCAAAGCGTAATATACTTGAAGATTCTTTATCAATAAGAGTGGGGGAAAAACATTGAATTTATCTCCTGTGATGGATGTCAGCTATGCGGGTTGTTACAAAGCTAACGTTGTAATCCTTCATGTTTTTTTAAGGAGGAAAATGAAAAAAGTCTGGAATAGAGCAGTTGACTTTCTTGCAGCAAATGAATCTAGAGTTCGAACGGAGACACGAAGAATAGGTGGTGCTGAGTTCTTGGTTTGGAAGTGGATGCAACCTTCTGCAGCATGTGACAAAATCTTAGTAATACCGTCGAAAGTATGGCAAGGCCAAGGTATTGTAAATATAATTGTTTTAATTTCTGCTTCTAACTCCTAAGTGGTATCTTGTTATTTGAGAATGGGAGACTTGTTTTCTGTCATATCTTTAAGTATTGTTACAAACTCTGCACCATTTTTCTGTCATCTCATTCAGTAGATTTACTTATTCCGTACGTTCAAGCCAAATAAGCTTTTCCATTATAGCGAAGGGCATGCAGACAATATAGGTTACTTCTTCCTTTCCATGAAATTAAACAAAAAACCAATTCTTTAGTGGGTTGAATTCTTACATCCCTTACACTTGATGGAAGTGATGTAATTGCTTGTATCTGACAGCAGGAAAGCCAGAGCTTCTAGAACAGAATTTCCTGCTGTTATCAGACACATCTGAAATCAGAGTTTGGAGGAAGAGCTGTATGCTTATTTTCAAAGGGAATCTGCTGGGATATAAAACTTCTCAATCAGCAGAATGTGAATTTGGGGCATCTCCTAGTAGTGTTTCCTTTGTGTCATAAATGTTTCTCTACACTATACATTCCTATTTTAAGCTCTCCGTTGCAACAAAGTATTTGCTTTAATAGAGGAGGCTGTTGTCCTGTGTGACTTCTGCAGCAATCTATCACGTCAACTTTATCATGGAGCCAAGTGGCAAGAAATCCATTGGTTCTACAGTTGTCTGTCTACTGTAGTCATCTTTTTGTAGTTCTTTCTGTTCATGAAAAGCTTCATTTCTTTAATTTTTATTTTTTGTATTTTAGTCAAAAAGAAATATAAGCCATAAGTCTTGAATTCTGGGCGGCAATATAGATTTTTCACAGAAATGACCATTTAAGTGGTGAAGGTAAATGTTTGAAGTCTTTGCCAGTTTAAATATTGAGACTCCTGAAGAGTGTCTTGCATTATGTTCTTCTGGAATGCTGTATTCTCTCATCAGTGTGACTGATGTGAACTCTCTATGTAATCCCAGTGTATCAGTTGATCAAGTGGCTTATTTTGGTGGTGAGGAAAGAGGGATGTGCTGCTTCTCCAGCTTCTAGTTCAGCTTACTTTAATTGGATGTTACCAAGGTTGAGTCATGCATCGGGCTAGATGTTGAGAAAAGCTTTGTTAAAAACCAAACCGATTTTCTACCTTTCTTGTTCTCACTTAAGCAAACAAAACCAATTCTTACTGTCAGAGCATAGCTGCTTGTCATGTTCTTCTGGAGTATGCTCATTTTGGTCTCAGTTTAACTAATGCAAATAGTAATTGGCTTACATCATTTTCTTTTTATTGATATTATCATTAGGGTTATTTTCTTATTTGTAAGAAACAATGCTTTTATTGTTCCTTATAAAAGAGGATATAGTTTAAAGTGACTTCTTCCCATGTCACTATTTCTTTTCTGGACAGAAAGGGCTTCTTTGTGGCCGAGAACACTCACGCTGTAGTAGGCTTGATTGCCTGAATAAAAGGACTGCTAACATTTTGATTTTGTGCCAGCCAGTGTGTTTGTGTGTGTTCATATGTTATGTGTATGCTTTCAGCCCTGAGTCTTAAGTTGCTTTTTGTAAGTTCAAAGCAAAACCAAGCAATTCTCTCCCATCGAAGAAGCCAAATATTTTGAGAGATTTGTGTTATTGATGTGGGTCTTTGTGGTCTCGGGACCTATTTCTTGCTTGTCCATGTGAAATGTTATGTTGGGATTTAATAATATACTTCACAAGGTTATGCCATTGGTTTTAGCATTACACTTCTCACTTATAATCGTTCATTGGAAAGGAGGTATTGTTTCTTTTAACCTTGTAAATACTGCAGGCTGGAGGCTCTGCAGTCAGTGTCTTGAAACAGTAACGTAGCATTGTGCTGTGAGGGTTGTATTACATTATTTCAGTTTCTCAAAGTCTTTATTAGTAAGATGTGAATAATAGCTTTATGAGACTTGAAGTACTTATTTATTTATTTCCCCCATGAAATGGTCAAATAAGGATTGTGTGAGTGCTTTAGGTAAAGCGTAGAAATGGTGGACGTTCACAGCTGTCTTTGTTCCATCTCTGTAATGCTGTCATGACTGATTTTCAGACATTTAAATTGAACGTAGCTTCTGCAAGCTATGTATATGACAATGCTGAATCTTTTGTTTATTCTTCAATACAGGCTGTGACATGTGAAGCTCCAGTTCCGGCATTTCTCGTTTACCACTCATTTACACTCAGCTTTTATTGTTAGGTTTGACTGCAATATAAGTAGCTATACAACGTTCTGTCCTGTACCAGAAATTAGTCTGAATTTTCCTTCATGTGGAAGACTTCTCAGTTGTGATAGCTCAGGTGCCGCTGCTACTTTAAATGTTTATTTAAGACTCCAACAGAGTTGTATCTTCCAAAACTTTTTAGAAAACTACTGTAATTTAGCTACTGTTAGGTACCATGTGAGTTTGAGCATCTAATATCTACTTCTGCGTAGTGAAGACATGGACAGAAGAGTTCTGCCTGTCACCTGTGGCTTTTAGCTACATGTTGTCTAGAACATATACTTGGTAGGTTCCCTCTATGCTTTTCATTGCTGCATAGGATATATTAACAGTTATCCTGTTCTGCTTCTTCCAACAGCTATTTTCCTAGTTCTTGTTGTCTTCGTAGTTGAGCAAAGATCTTTGAAGAATTGAAACAATATGCTTTAGCTATAACAGAAGAGCTTGGGAGTTGCTGAAGTACCATGGAAAAGTTGTTTGGGCTCTGTACATCTTTGCCTCCAGTTGGCAGACAAAGGCAGTTTTCACTTTGTAAGGTTCTCTCTTGCCTTGGTGGTTTTTTTTTTTTTTTTTGCATTCATTGTTTTCATAGGACTCTTGGAAATAGTTCCCTTAGATAAATTAAATTGCTCATGCTGTTTTGCACCTGTTTCTTTCCTGATCTTGGTAATTCTGTGTGTATACGTCAGCACAATGAGTTCTGGGTTTGGAATCTTGTAAATAATTCCAACACCACATTTAATTTTTGCTTTTTTAAACTGTTACAGCTCTGTAGCAGAGCACAGTACCTAGCATATGTGCAATTGAAGAAGGTCTTTTAACCTGTCAGTGCGTTATACTGGGTTATTGGTGTATGGCAGTATGCAATATAAATATGGGACCTGTAGTATGCTTGAAGATCTGGGCTCTACTTGTATCTGTGCAGGCATCCAGAATTTGTGTTGTGGCATTTAATTCAGTTGTTCAGGATGCAGCCTGCACTTTGATGAGCAGTACCTTGGGATTTTTTCATTATGTCAGAACAGAGTCTCATGTTCTTACTTCAAGGTTTCACCTACTGGGTATATGATTGATAGATACATCTGTCAAAAGAAGGGTGGGTAGGTAAGCTCATACTGTAGGATGATGAACAAATATGAGTGATGTTTTGAAAACAATGAACAAGATATTGTCAGTTCAAAATAATGTTGTTCCTGCCAAAGTGTAATTTAGTTAAAGGAATGAAATATTTTTAGTATGTTTACTTTGCTTTTGAAAGAAGCTGTAAGGAGAAATGCATAGGATGAACTTCAAAGTAGCTAAACAGTGGTAACTAAAGGTCCTTTACAGCTCTGGAGATGAGATAAAGAGGCTCTCTGAAGTACCACATCTAGGATGATATTTCATCCTGCAGCATGCAAGATAATCTGTTACGTTGAGTGAACGGTAGCCCTCCCCCCCCCTCTTAAGAATACAGTCCTTCTTCCATGTTGAAAAGGCTCTTAAATACTACAAGGAGACTGGAAAACATTTTATACTTGTGGTAAAATGCTGTATCCATCCCACATTGATCTTCTGCAGCTTAAACTAACTACTAACGTATCCAGTTTAAAGTAATAAAGTACAATATGATTGAGATACAAAGTTACTTGCTTTAATTGTAAGCCTGGTCTTAAAGAAGAATCTATGAAAGTCCTAAAAACTTTTTCAGTGATTTACTGCACAAAGTTGTGCTTCTGCTTTCCCATTTCATATCCACCTTTTTACCCTCATCTTGCAATCTTTGCTGCTGAGACTATTTAGGAAAAGAAATGGCAAGCGAGATGCTTAGTTACAGTGTAGACTTGTCCTGCAAGAATACTTGCAAGTGCCCACATTCTGAGGAGCTCTGCTGCTGTCAGAATGTTTTGTATGTTCCATATTGGTGTGAATTTTTAAATAATCAGTATTGTAATCTGAATAGCTTTGTTACTTGTTAATTTACCCTTTTGTGGGGAAGAGGTAAAATTAATGGCTATAAATGTTTAATGAAGAGACATCTGTTTACTGCACTATTTTGAATTTTTCTGTGTAGATACAGTATGAATTTTTTTTTCATTGCCTGCTTCTTAACTAGCCTCCCCTTTTGGTCTGATTTTTATTTCTTATTACTGTGGTAGCAATTACTTTGTACCTCAATGATTTCTATAGTTATTTTTTCTCCTTACATGTAGAAAGCTCCATCTGTGTTCAAAAACTTTCTTTTAACTTATGATGACTTTGAAATGTTTTTTTTAGAAAAAGCAGAATTTATTTTTATATACCATGCTGCTCTGAGCACACCTGTTCTACTAATAAGAGCTTACGTTAAGTTGGTAGCAGATGAATTTTGCACCGGTGCTGGTGTTCTGCTCTGACTGAAGTCGTCTTTGCAAACACCTGAGATCCTCTTGAGCTTTTGATTGAAAGATTACTAGAAATCAGAGCAGGCAGAGATTGGTTTGTACAGGTATCTACACTAACACACCTCATTTTTTGGTTACTTTTGCATAGCTCATTGGTGTAACTGCCTTCATAAATGACAGTGTTTTTTTTGGAGTTCATACATAGCTTTGCAGAAATGTTGATCCCATGCACCTAGGGTGTCTGCAAATAATCTCACCATTCTTTATCATTAAAAGGAATAAAAGGATGTGCTGAATAAACCTAGTTATTAACAATCAGCACATAATTTCCTCAACCCCACACCTTTTCAGGTCCAGGTCCATGGCTAGGCCACCCCAGATCACCTTCTCCATTATGGTCTGGTGCCCCAGTGTACAATATGCTGGTGACATTTCACCCTCCCTTGATCTGCTGGAGCCAGCCTACATGAGTAAGGTAAGTCCGCTTATTTTTCAATGTTGCTTAGTTCTGTAAAGTTTTTATTGTAAACCCTATGTATGATTTTTAACCTAGGGCAAAAAACTTTACAAAACCATGTGCTATTGAAAAAGGACTTGTCCTTAAGCTGTAGGCAGCTCACAGGTAAATGTAGTGTCACCAGCATATTTAGAAATCCATTCCCAAGAAAAACTGGACAGTTGTTAAAGTTGTTGGTGACTTGGACAATGTGTGCATATGTTCTAATAAGAGCAGTTATTGGAGGAACTTGTGGTAGGTTTCATGTTAGATTTGGAGGCCCACTTCTATAGCTTCTAGTTGGTAACTGTATGTTTGTTTTTTTGTTTTTTACCTCAGAGTTAAATAAGAACTAAGTTTGTGCTGTATCTACAAGCAGTGAACTTTCTCGTGGTTAGTGCTTGCCTTTCACTTGCATTATCTTCTGTGACTGACAGCAGGGTTTTGTTTTGGTGAGTTACAGAAGAACAGTGATGTTCTTTTATCTTAGATGCAATTGCAAGATGTTGTTTTAAAAGGTCAATAGCATCAAGCACTGCTGCCCAGAACTTAGACTTCTAACACCTGAAATGTGTAACATCTTGAATCTGCAAAGTAGGGATTGAAAAGGAGGAGGAGTAGCCTCAGCTTGGAGCATCACTGTCTTGAGATTTTTTATTTTTTTTTTAATCTTTGTACTCTTGCATCTACTCATCTCCAAATCTTCATAGTGAATCTTCCTTTCAAGCCTTGAAAGTTGTTTTACCAGGTTGTGCACATTGCTGGCCCTTCTTGTAGCATGGGACTACCTTATCTGAATCTGAAGGGCTCCTTTATTCCTCTTTTCATGATGCAGTCTTCTGTTGTGACTCCCAAATGGAGAAGCTGGGAGCTTCAGAAAGAAGATGTTTATTTTAGAAGTTCAGATAACATTTCCCGAGACTGTTCAGCTTTCAGCTTTGAAAGAGTTGGTCAGTTTTTCTGCATCTGTTATGTCTTCTGGTGCTTTTCATTTTTTTCAAGTTTCTGATCATGTGTAGAGCATCTAGGGTTAGAAAAGCTCCATTCTTGACAGTTGTTGCTGCAACACAGATGCAGTGAAACATCCATCTAAACATCTCCCTATTTCTTAGTCAGATGGGACAGTAGGCTGCTCCAAAAGTGGAAGAAATGCAAATTTATCAGGTATTTAAAAGTGAGTGGTTAACCTGCAGCTCCAAAGACTTGATCCAGATGTTAAGAATATCTCTCTTTTCAAAGAAACATAATACCAATGCTTTCTTTTGAACTGTATGGTATTTTTAAATACCCTTAATTCCTTCCATTTCTTATGGCTTGTACATAAGAAAATGCATTATCTCTTTAAATCCAGAAGTTCTGTATCTAAAAAATTTACATATATTTTCCTCAGTGCAGTAGAAGACTGGGGAAATTTAATTTGCCTGAAGCCTTTTGGTATGTGGATGGAAGTATGCAGCTTCTAATGTACAAAGTGGTTAACTGGATGGTGTTGTGCATGGCAGTAAATACTGTTAAATTTATTTCTTTTAGCATTTCATCTAGACAGAAGAAATTCACCGCCAAATAGCTTGACACCGTGTCTAAAGATTCGCAATATGTTTGACCCTGTTATGTAAGTAAAAACAACTCTGTCTCTGTATTTCTGTATTCATTTGAAAGTGTCCACTTCTGTCCTCTGAGAATGGTTTGGAAGGAGTAAACATGCATACCTCAAAAGAAGCAAGCCAGTTGTACAAAATCTAACATCTATGGGAAGACATAATTTTACTGTCTTCTGTCCTTCGTTGTCTTGCTTTGTGTCTTTGGGTCACCTCTTCAGGTGTGTGGGATTTAATGAAGCTATTTGGAGCAATGACTTATCTTTTTCCATTAATCGATTCTGTAAATGCTTAATTTTATCAACTGACAGGGAAGACTCGTGGCTTAATCCTAAAATATCGCAGGTTTCTGAAGTGTTAAGTATTCTGAAGCATTTCAACTGTAGTAAAACTTGCATGGTTTGCATTTAAAATGCTGAATCTAAAACATTGATTACTTTACGGCAATGTGATTGCTTAGTTCTGAAGCAAATGCGATTTTGTAATGAAAGGGATTCAAAACAAATTATTGCAAAGTACTGTCTTCTAATGCTCAGATATAATTCCAAAGTAGATGGTATATGTGAATAAGTAGCAAACTTTGCTTCATGTATCAAGAGTTAAGGCAGAGTAATTAAATGTTTGTAGTCCTCTAAAGCTTCACCTGCTATACTCTTATATCATCCCTGGCTGTGGACTACATCATGTTGAGCTGGGGGCTGGCGCTTAGGGAACTAATGCATCTGTTATACCAGCTACACCTTTCTGGTCTTGGAAGTCTGGTTTGTCCAATGCAAAGACATGCAGGGACTTCAGTAACCCTCTGAAGTAGTTTTTCCCTGATATGATTACTTAAGGACAAAGTCACGATGCTATGCTGCCTTAAAGAGTAAAATTGACATGCTGATTGAGATTGAAGACTACAGAAAGCTGAGTGCAAAACAAAAACTATTGCTAAGAATAGGGAAGAGAGGACAGCAGAGTACAGACATAAGTGGTAGCTAACTTCAGATACATATCTTCAGCTCTGTTTTGCTGTTTGTAGCTTCATTAACTATATTGGTTGGTCTGAGTAGCACTGAAATCCATTCCTGGAGCTTCACAGTATAATGTGCTGTTACGCTGTATTGGTTGCTGTACTGCTAATGGAACTAGTAACAGAGCTGTTACTTTGAGAACGATCTCCTCATATAGGTGATGTCGTTGCCATAGACTTGTTTATAGAGCTGACCCAGTGTATGCCAAGCAAGTGCATTTAAGCTAAATTTTGCAGACTGAGTTACTCTCTTTCAACCTTTCTTTAGCATCTGTGTCCAGTCACCTATTTGGACACTGCAACTTCTAATACATTCATTTTTTTTAGACTTTTTATTTTGGGTGCTGTCTTTCTGAGCTGATGGATTATAGTCCTAGTGAGATACTTGATCCAACTCCATATTGCACTCTCCAGCCCATTCCTCTTTCAGCAGCTGTCTTACAGAGGAGTGTTGCTTAAGGAAGTACTTTTTTTCCACACTCTTGGAGTAACTTAAAAAAACAAAACCAAAAAATGCCTCAGTGCAAGAGGAAATGCTTTTTGCTCAACTGCTTATATCAAAAGAGGAAGGAAGGTCACGTTCTTATCCCAGTCTGGAAGAGCTGAATGCTCGCAGTGACCACATGAAACTACAGAATTTACCAGCATGCGTGATTAGGTTGGCAAATATTTCTTCGTTCCGTATGAGACATTTGCAAAGGGTGCATGGTATGTTCAACAAAGCTAGTTTTTAGTTGCTCTTTAAGTCAAGCTATTGCATAGTCATTTATAGTTAGTATATTTCAACAATATGCCAGTAGTTGTTAAAAGAAGCTATCCGTAATAGTGGTCTTCTGTCTTGACCTGAGAATCATCTGGAAAATATGTCTGGAAAAATACGCTGGTTAATTTGTATTTATTAATGCTGACAGAGTCAGTAATTATCTTTCTACTGTCTAAAGTCAGAAAATGTACCTGGATAGTGTGAACCCTCATATCACATCAACTGACTTGAAATTTTGAGTTGTTTTGGCTACACGTCCTAGGCATTTAATGTGCCAGACCAAACTTGTCTTTGGAAATATCAGTCTAGGCATCATTTGATAAACCATTTTTTATTTTTCTGCATCTACCACTAAAACAGTGACAAGAAGGGTTTGTAGAACATGCATAGCATTCCTGCAAGAATCACACTGACAGCTGATGGGCAATACATGAGCAGGATCTGGGAAGGGGAAGCTGTTCCTGTTTTGTGCACTGTTTCATTATGGGAGCTCCAAGTTGGTTGACAACTGTTTATGTTTCATGTCCCAGCTCTGGAAAACGCAGAAAGCAGGCTTGGCTAAGAATGTACTTCTATTTAATTTCCAAGCAGGAAATGAGCACTTGGAGTGTTGCAGTGACTGCAGTATTTGGGAAAAAGAATGTTTGGTTTACAACGGACCCGCTGAAAAGATGATTGTCTGCTCTTTACAAGGTGATCTCTTCTTGTGGTAGCTGACTTTCTGCTGATAGCAGCATGCTCTTCAGAAAAATCTGACCCCTTAGATACGAATCCTGAGTTGAGAGGGAATGCACCCAAGGCACAAGATTTCCAGACTTTGTAACTTTAAATTACTTTATTTCCCTAACATCCTGAGCACAGCACGTTCAAACTGTTATTGATGGGGAAGGAGACTTCTATATTTCCTTCTTTTTGGGCTATCTACTAAAAGAAAACACTTTGTCTTTCAGTCTGAATAGGATGCCTTTTTCCCTAATTTACGCAGGGTTTTAACTTGTAGGTGTTTTCCAATTTTATCCTAAATAAGAAAGAAGGTAAATCAAATGTTTCAAGAATTTTACTTAGGGAAAACTCTTCAAAACTACCTAAAGCTTTTGATAGTCTTACTGAAGGAGTGGGTTCATTGTTGTTTGTGTAAAGGCTGTTCAAGTAGGCTTCAAGGTGTATTATTAAGGCTATTGAAATTGCTTTCCCTCTGCTTAGATTGATCTTATTAGGGCCAGATAGTTCCTGCAGCACCTTCAGAAAAAATGTGTACGCTTCTGTCTTCTCTAGTGATGCATGTAAAGATTGGTTAATCTTGACAGTAAAATACTTTTTTTATGAAAAGCCTCCCAAAATTTGAATCAGATTTTAGTGACTTCTAGTTCTGGAGCTCAATTGGCATGTTCTGTCAGCACCCTGTGGGACAAGTACAGCTTGCTGCTTTGTTTGGGAAAGGAAATAACCATTTCAGTGATGAATGTGTCTAAATAGCTAAGAAGCTCCTTCAGCTTGCTGAAGCCTGACATTTAATGTGGTTTCTGTGATTGCTGGTAGAGGTGACAGAGAAAGTGGCAGAGGCCTCTATGCTGTTGTCTTCCCCTGTTCTTCTTCCACTGCAGTAGGAATAGATGAGGAGTGTCCTTGGAACAACAGCCAGCCTGTCTGGGTGGGTATGGAACAGTGAATTTATGACTGTTTGCAGTTTCAGACAGGAAAGTGATGGCAGGCTGCAAGCCCGAAAGTACAGATTGTTTCTTTTGGTTCATAGGGTTGAATTTTCTAAAGCAGACCATGGGACTTCAGTAGCTTGAAGTACTACATCTGTCCCAAACGCAAGATGATGATGTTGAGTCCTAAAGAAACCAGTCAGCTGGGAAGGATGGGATTGTTGGGAGCATGGCAGGAGGATGTTTCTTCTCCGTGGACTAAATATGAGTAGACTCTAAAGTGGCCTTCAGAGAAACAGTTCTGTACGTGTGACTCTGAGGAGGGAGGGAACGGTGGTTGGAAGTGACAGCAGTACCTCTGAAGAAGAAACTTTCTGTAGCAAGTGGATTTTTCAGGCTTGATTCCACTCTTGAACATTCTTAGTGTTCAGTGTACCCTTAGGTCCAAGTAGTTTCTTTAGTCAGGAGCAATATAAAACATTTTACTTCTGCCTTTCATCTTAGAGGAGAAAGATGAAAATGAGTAATATAACTAAGACTTGTGTGGCTGTTGACGGAGTAGATGCTCTGTAGCTGTCTGTACGTTTGTTTTCAAAGACAGGTACTTGCATGTACAAAATTTTGTCCTTGGGGATTTTGAACTTTAGTATCATGCACTTCACAACTGAAGGAAACTTCCTGTGTTTTCTGAAGGGTTTTTCAAATGTCAGACTGAATTCCGGTATGTCATGTAATTGAGCAAGTTTTGCTTTTTAATGGAGAAGGCTGAAAACCTCGCTTTTTATTCTAAAGTTGTTGCAGCTAGGTGCCTCTTAAAATGTGGTTTTGTACTTTATCCAAGTTCTTGATCTCAGCTCTAAGTAATTGATAAAAATGTACAGAGGCTATTTCTAAGTAGCAGAGTGCAAGAGGAAAACATCTGTAGAGGAGAATAATGGATGCTGAAGACCTGGCATTATGCTGTGTGCAATTTGAAGAGTTACACTTTGGGCTACTCTAATGTGGTCCTATGGACCGAATGCCTGTTAGCAGCTGGAATGCATAAAATGCCCTCTTGAGTACATCTTTCAGTTAAATGCCAAAATAGTTGCTGTATTCTGAGACCATCTGGTAGTACAAATCAAAGCACGAAATGTGGGGATGAGGGGGAGATTTGCTTCAGAAACTCACCTGGTCAAAGCTCTACTGTAAACTCCCCCAAGTTTGACTCTCTTTGACCCCTTTTAGTAGTATGGTAATATTGGTCATTTATTTTGGTTAGCATATGGAAATGCAGTATTTCAAAATAACTGCTGTATTGCAATTTTTAAATGTGGATTGTTTTGGCAGGTTTCATGGCAAGCACAAAAGAAGCTCTAGTTGAGAAAACATGGGTTTTTATAACAACTACCGAATGATAACCAGTATACTTCAGACCAGCGTTCTTCCATGTTGTTAGAGCTATTAACACGTTTGTTCGTATGTCATGTTTTGTGACTTTTTAAAAGAAGCAATGCTTAATGAAATCTTTGATTATTTGCTTAGGGAAATAGGTGATCACTGGCATCTGGCAATCCAAGAAGCAATCTTGGAGAAATGCAGTGATAACGATGGAATCGTTCATATTGCTGTGGACAAAAATTCACGTGAGGTGAGCGTCTTTCCAGTCACATCTTAATACTTTGCTTCTCCTTGTCAGCTGGGCTTTAACAAAAACTCTCTTAATGCAGGGCTGTGTATATGTCAAGTGTCTGTCTCCAGAGTATGCTGGGAAGGCTTTTAAGGCACTACACGGCTCTTGGTTTGATGGTAAGAATTTGGGGCTTACGACAAAACGTGGGTCGAAGTGGCAGAAGATGGGTGCTGCTGTAGTCCTTTGAAGTGGCCAAGTGCTTTGTATCTGTTGAGCTGTTACGGGGGAGGCGGGAGTAGAAAAAATCTTTTTAGTAGCCATTATCACTCGGTAAGCTAATTTCAGCGTAATGACAATGTTTGGGTTTATTTGCTACGTCCTGAGGCAGAATGTAATAATCATAAACTAGAGGACTTCTGTTTTTGTATTTCTTTGCCTTATAGGAAAGCTGGTAACAGTAAAATACCTGCGGCTAGATCGATACCATCATCGTTTTCCCCAGGCTCTTACCTGCAACACTCCACTAAAGCCATCAAACAAACACATGAACTCTATGTCACATCTCCGTCTTCGGACAGGCACAACTAATTCTCAGGGAAGTTCCTGAGAAGACTTTCTACAACTGCTAGGACTGTTACTTGCAACAGGAGTATTCCTGTTTGGCTGCCGTCTTCCTTTTTTAGTGCTTTTTGTATGTAATACTTTAATGAATTAAATAAAAGTTTGAACGTTCCAGAAATCTTGTTTCCAAAGGGACTTAGCAGTGAGGCAGTAATACTGAGCTGACAGGAAAAAAACAAAAAAAAAAATCGCTTCAGGAAGTTTTCCGGGGCTATATTAAAGCAATGCATTTAAGTTTTGCATGAGGAATACCGAATTCATTAAACATTTTCAGATGTGGTGACTGTATTTTTGCACCAAGAAGTGTTTTTGATAATACAAAAGCATGGAGAAAAGAAGACTTCCTGTATTTCCATAGTTTCCTGTGAAATAATCTCGTGGGTATTTTGTAACAAACAACCTACAGTTCCTGATGGTGAATAAGTTTAAAAAAAAAGAAAAAAAAAAAAAGAAAAAATATATTTTTTTTCCTTCAATATTAGTTGTTTTTTTTTTTTTTTTTCTCCTTGCCGTAAAATAATAATTTTCTGCAGCTAGGGTATGGGGAAAGTTAATCTGGCATTAGTGGTCGCATCTAAGCATGAGGGAGAGCGGACGGAAGGCGGACGTACTGGGTTTTGTATATAAATGTAAATGCTGGTGGTGGCAGAGCTGGTTTTGTTCTGTGAGGATGTCTGCATCGAAGCAGTGAATAAGCTTCCTATTTTATTCAAAACCTGATGTTTTATATGGGTTTGGCTGCACCGTGACAAGAGGCCAAATACCTGGAAGTGTTAGATACAGGTTAAATATCTTTTATAGGTTTTATATTAAAATATCTTATGATTTTGTGTGAGAGGTCTGATACCAATTGTAACGGATTCAAATTTGTGAGCAATAAAGAAACAATTGGCAGATACTGGAAAAGTATTTTGTGAAAAGCTGTATTTGTTATTACAATTGCCAGGGCTGTGACAAAATACCATTTGGGATTAAGGGACAAACCAGTTACCGGCTAAAATTTTTAAAGATACAATTCTTCCTTGTAACAATTTTGGCTGATAGAAGCTAGAAGTACAGCTGACGGTAAATCTTGCGATTCCAAGATTGTAAACTTAAAAAAAAATTGCCTAGAACTGCAAAATCGTCGCTGAGAAGTGTAGTTGCAAATCTGAGCTGGCTGTCTCAGTTGATCCCTGCTCCTGTGAGGATTTTGTCCAAGTACCCAGCTGAACATCCCGCAGGGGCTGGGACTCAGAGCACGCCGGTCCACAAAAATTACGTAAACTCACTGTACTGTGTAGATAGGGTGGATTTGCAGCATGAACTTGCACAAGTAATGCACGTTTTTCTTATGGTTAAGTAAACATGATGCACACTATTCTGCAACAGAAACTCCTATTGTGCCTTACCTTTGTGCTTTTGTGGGCACCATGTTTATTATTGGAGGGTTTGTTAACCGGAAAAATTTTAGATCCTCAGTTTTATGTCTCAGATGCTAATGAATGAGTATATATAATATATAATCAGCCCCGCAGAACTCTACTTACCGAGGACAAGTACATATTTTTGATGGGTAAGTGGATTGTGCCAGGTCTGGTAGATTTTGATGAGTTTTCCTATATACATATATGTATATGTATAATATACATGTATATGTATTATATATATGTATATAAACTGATTTTATTGTATCTGATGTGCATCAGTGGTTCGTTAACCTGACCCTAGTGCCCCATCCTGTGACCTGTTGCAAGAGTGAATGTAAAAATAGCCGTGGCCTTTCCAAAGGTCGCATCCATCTCGCTTCTCAACTCTGCTTCTTGTAAACACTGTACATTGCTCTGGTAATATGTACTGTTACGCAGCTTGTTTTACCTTAACCTGTTAAGTTGACCAGTCTCCCTTCCTGCGAGCCAGATGGGGGCGTGGACGGTGCCCTAGCACGGGGAGGAATCGGATGTTTGTAACGTGTCACCCTGTCCTGTACAAACCAATGCGGAGCGAGCAGACTCGAATTAAAGGTTTATTAGGGGTTTGTACACGCGTCTCACCTCGTACCTCTGTGGGGGCCT